>PVKU01012344.1:0-36009 GCA_004027475.1 Anoura caudifer | reverse complement strand
TAGATGGTAGGTAGAAAATAGACAGGGGGAGGGCAAGAGTAGTGTGGGAAATGTAGAAGCTAAAGAACTTATGACACATGGGCATGAACTAAAGGGGGGAATGTGGGTGGGAGGGGTGTGCAGGGTGGAGGGTAATGAAGGGGGGAAAATGGGACAACTGTAATAGCATAATCAATAAAATATAATTTAAAAAAAAATATTGACTTTTTCTACCTGGGCCTCATTTATTTTTCTATAACATGGAATAATAATACCCATCTCAGAGTGTTAGGAGAATCAAATGAGATTGTTGTACCAGTGCATTTCAGCCAAACGTGAATCTTACTGTAACTGCTGTGCTGCTCAAAGCCCCGCAATTTAAGAGGGACTTTGACCAATCAAAAGGTGATCAGAGTCAGCTCAGTCTAGGAACCAAGTCCTGTCAGTATCAGCTGAGGAGCTGAGGACTTTGGGCCTTGAACAAAGAAGCCTTGGGGCTCACAGTCTAGGGCCTCAGGCCTCTGCAAGGCTGTCCTAGGGCACAAGGAGGAGACATTTGGTGAGAAGCCAGAGAACAGAACTGGAATCAGTGTAGGGAGCCATATGGAAGTAGACACTGATTCAGTAAAGACAGACCTTTCTAAGAGACCTGAAATACTCTCGTAAAGAACACCTTCACTACTCTGAGCTATTTGGTTCATCAATTTGTAACTCTTAGTTTTAGAGAAAAAAAAGCACCTTCAAAACTGGAAGGTAATCAGGGCAAGGCTAAATGTTAATTAATAACATTTTATTAATGTTATGTAATAAACAAGGCTAAATGTTATTAATTAACATTTAGTCTTGCCCTGATTAATTAATTAGTAATAAATGTATTATTTAGTAACAGGGAATAATATTTAATAATTAATAATAGGTATTTATTAATAGTTAAGGGGATTCTTGCATTGAATAGAAGGTTGCTAAACCCCTATACCAAATGGAATGCCTTAAAATGTGAGCTTAAATGACAAAGGATCCTAAGGAATCTACAAAACACATACATACATGCACACAAAACAATGTCCTAGAACTAGTAAGTGCATTTAGCAAGATCATTGTATGTAAGGTGAGAGCCAAACATCAATTATATTTATATACAAGATAAATTAACAACAAACAGTTAGGAACCACAATTAAAAACACAATAATACCATTTATAATCACTCCCCTGAAACACTTAGGTATAAAACTAATAAAACAGGATCTGTATAATAAAAACCACAAAATGCTGATGAAGGAAATCAAAGAAGACAAATAAATGGAAAGATATACCATGTTCATTAATTGGAAGACTCAACATAGTAAAGATAAACTTTGCAGCAGTTTATTTGTATATATAGGCAAATTGACTCTAAGATTTACATGGAAAGACAAAGGAGCTAGAATAGCTAAAATAATATTGAAAAAGAATAATAAAGTTGGAGGAAATCATGCTACTTAGTAAGATTTTAAGACTTACTATTTAGCAACAATAATCAGCAGTGATTAGGACAGTGTGTTATTAGAGGAAGGACAGACACGCAGTTCAAGACAGGGTCCAGAAAGGGACCCTACATGATAAGTATGTGCAAAAGATTTTTGACAAAGATACAAAAGCAATTCAACGGAGGAAGAATAGTTTTTTCAATAAATGGTGTTGGAAGAACTAGACTTCCATAGGTAAAAAAATAAATAAATAAACTATCTAAACCTCACACCTTATATAAAAGTTAACTCAAAATAAATCATAGATCTATATGTAATCATATAATCTATAAAACTTTTACTATAAAACTTTTAAAAGAAAACAGGAGAAAATGTTTACTACCTAGGATTTGGCAAAGGCTTCTTAGACAAGGCACAAAAGATACAACTCATTTTTTTTGTTTTTGTTTATTTTTTTGTATTTATTTACTGTTCATGCTATTGCAGTTGTCCCAATTTTTCTCCCTTTTTCTCCTAACCCCCAAACTCCTCTTCCCACAGTCAATTCCCACACCAATGTTCATGTCCATGATGATGCATATATGTTCTTTGTCCAAACCCTTCACCTTCTTTCAAGCAGTCCCACCCTCCACTCTCCCCTTACAGCTATCTGTTCATTCTGTTCCTTGCATCTGTGCCTCTGATTCTATTTTGCTTGTTAGTTTATTTTGTTCCTTAGATTGCAGTTATAAGTGAGATCATATAGTGTTTGTCTTTCATTGCAAAATGAAAAGGGAACCCACTGTATGGGAGAACATATTTGCCAATGATACATTGGACAAGGGTTTAATCTCTAAAATACATTAAAAACTCATATGATTCAACACCAGGAAGACAAACAATGCAATTAAAAAATGAGCAAAGGACCTGAGGAGACAGTCCTCCTCCTGAGGAGGATGTACAGATGGTGCATAGACATATGAAAGAATACTCAACATCACTAGCTATCAGACAGATGCAAATTAAAACCACAATGAGATAGTACCTTGCACCTGCCAAAATGTCTATCATTAATAAATCGACAAACAAGTACTAGTGAGGATAAGAAGAAAAGGGAACCCTAGTGCACTGTTTGTGGGAATGCAGACTGGTACAGCCACTGTGGGAAACAGTATGGAGTTTCCTCACAAAATTAAAAATGGAACTGCCTTTTGATCCCATGATTCCACTGTTGGGACTATATCCAAAGAATCCCAAAACACCAATTCGAAAGAATATATGCACCCCTATGTTCATTGCACCATTTTTACAATAGCCAAGATTTGGAAACAGCCTAAATGCCCATCAGTAGAGGAGTGGATACAAAAGCTGTGGTACATTTACACAATGGAATACTATGTGGCAGTAAAAAAGAATGAATTCTTTTGCAATAGCATGGATGGAACTGGAGACTATTATGCTAGGTGGAATAAGCCTGGCAATGAAATACAACTCACTTTTTTAAAAATTGGTCATTGGTCTTCATCAAAATCCAAAATGTTTGTGAAAAGACAAAAATTAAGATAATTAAGATATTAATTAAGATAATGAAAAGACAGTCCCCTTACTGGGGAATAATATTCTGACACAGGACTTTTATCCAGAATATATAAAGAATTCGCAAAACTTAACATTAACAAAACAACAATCCCATTAGGAAATGAGCAAAAGACTTAAACAGATACTTCACAGATAGAAAGTAAGCACATGAAAAAATGTTTCACCTTCAGTAACCATTAAAAAAATGAATATTAAAGCTACAGTGAGATACTACTTCACACCTATCAGAATACTGAAGTAAAAACACTGACAATACCAAATGAGGAATGGAGCAACTGGATTTCTTATGCACAAGGTGGGACAAAAGTAGGTTTACAGTTGTGAGTACATGAAATGGAGTTTATTCTTATATTATTATTTTTTAATTATTGTATCATTTTCCATATGAATAACTGTAAGCCTACTATTGCCCCACCCTGTATTGCTGGTGGGAATGTAAAATGGTAGAGCCACTTTGGAAGACAGTTTGGTGTTTTCACAAAGTTAAACACACACTTACTATATTTATTAATTTCCTAAACACCAAAAAAGTACATATAAAAATTGGTAAAATTGAATAGGCTCAATAGTAGCTTAGTATCAATGTCAGTCTCCTGGTTTTAAAATTGTCTTATGGTTATATAATATGTTATCAATGGGGAAAGGTAGGTGAAGGATATACTGGAACTCTGTATTATTTTTGTAACTTCTGGTGAGTCTTCAATTGTTAAAAAATAAAAAGTTAAAAACAAAAACAGAAAAGGAAATTACGGACTCTATAGGTGAGAAGTCCAAAAGTAGGTGTGGGTTTCAGGCACAGTTTGAATAGAAGTTCACAGTATTTTCAGGCTTATAACCACATCCTCTGAGAGTCTCTCAACTCTGCCCTCTATCTGTGTTGGCTTTCTCCTCCGACTGACTTTGCTCATTGCACAAAGTAGGCTACCAGCAGTCCGTGGGACTATGTGCTTTTTGTTCCCTTCTGCATGCCAGGAGGAGAAAGGGAGCTATCTCTTCCTTCAACCAGGGGGAAAATAATAAAGGCCTGAGTTCTACTCTGATTTGACTACCTTAGATCATGTGCCCACCCCTAAACCAATCACTGTGCCCAGGGAAATGTTATGCACTGAATACCCATCCATATGGCAAAGGAATGGGATCACTTGATTGGCTCAGATCAATCAGGACCCACTCCTGTAGATGGGGTGGGGCCAATCCCACCCAAATATAATTACTGTTACCAGGTGGGGAAGGGGAAGAATGGATGTTGGGTAAGCAACCAATATCCAGTAAAACTTCTTTCTTGAAATTTACCCTTCCCTTGGTTTCAGGGGCACCATTTTTCCTAGATATTATCCATCAATGGGTCGTAAAGCATGAGTTTTCTAGACAGAGAAAGTATGAAGTGTCATTCTAGAAGTAACAGCACAAGCCAAGACCCAGAGATGTGAAGGGATGGACCTATTTAGAGAACAATTAAAATTTTGGTGTGTCAAAGTATAGAGTTCATGAGGGAAGAGTAGTTAGTAATGAAGCTGAATAGGAGACATGGGACCAGTAGCGAAAAGCCTTGAATGCCACATCAAGTGTCCCAGGCAATGGGAAGACATTGAAGGCTTTTGAGAAAGAATAGCACATGGACTCACTTGATCTTATTCAGATCTCTCCAGCTACAGCCTGGAGGGTAAACTGGAGGGGCCTGACTGGAGGCTGTTCCAGTGCTCAAGGCAGAAAAAGATGAAAGCCTCACCAAGGGTGGTGGCCTTGAGGATGGAAAGAAATGGATGAACATGGCAGGTAGTGATTTGGCGGAATCAGCAGGACCTGGTGAACTGCTTGACTTTGTGAAGTAGTTAGAAAAAAGTGTGAAGGATGGTGAGAGGTGACTCACATTTCTGGCTTGAACACGTGATACATTTTTTAGGCGGGAATGCCTAATTGAGTCAAATGATGAGTCAAGGAGATAAGGATTTATAAGTGATCATGGGATTTAGTGACAAAATATTTTAAACTATGGTGGGAGTAGAAATCAAGAAAACTGCATCAGGCCCTAGCTGATGTAGCTCAGGCCTTCAAACCAAAGGATCGCAGTTCGATTCCCAGCCAGGGCACATGCCAGTTCCCAGCAGGGGATGAATGAGAGGCAACCACACATTGGCTGTTTCTCTCCCTCTCTCCTTCCCTTCCCCTCTAAAGATAAATAAATACAATCTTTAAAAAAAAGAAAAAAGAAAACTGCATCAGAGTAAGTCAGGAATGGGAAGTGGGGAATAAATAATAAAGCCAAATGAGCCTCCTTTGAAATTCAGATATAAGAAGAGAGGATAAAGCAATAGAGAAAGTCATGAAATCTACTTTTAAAATAATGTATGTTTTTAAAATTTCTAACACCTCTCTGTATACTGGTTGTGTAGTAGCCTGTACCTTCTATAAAATTAGTTTTTTTAATAGTACCTACCTCATGGGTTTATGGTGAAGGTCAAGTTTTCATATCATTTTTTTAAGATTTTATTTCTTTATTTTTAGAGAGAGGGGAAGGGAGGGAGAAAGAGAAGGAGGAAAACATCAATGTGTGTTTGCCTTTCACGTGGCCCCCACTGGGGACCCAGCCCACAACCCAGGCATGTGCCATGACTGGGAATTGAACCAGCAACCCTTTGGTTCATAGCCCGCACTCAATCCACTGATCTACACCAGCCAGGGCCTTCATACCTCTTAACAATTGTTTATTGTTTGTCTCTCCCATTAAATTTAAGTTTATTAGAAACATTGACATCTCCTAGCACATGGCGTGGTATATCACTAATGAATATTTGTTAAATGAATGATATGTTTAACACTCTGAGCACAGTCCTGCCCGCCCAAGGTAAGCATACGGAGGAGTCAGCCAGGGTGTGTGAGCCCAGTGGGAGGAATGGGATGCAGAAGGAGACCCCATGCTCTCAGCTTGCTGTTTTCCAGATCCTGAGGAGGTACCCCCTGACCACCAAGATGGGACTTCAGGCAAGTCGGTGGAGGTGCCAGGAGTGAACCCTCCACGGCAAAGTTACCCCTTCCTGAAACCACAACTGGACTGGAATGAGGAGCAGGCTGTGGACCCCAGACACCTCCTCCAGCACTGCTTCATGACCACAGTGACCACCAGTGACATTCTAGGCATCCCTGAGGAGGCCCCTGTCCCCAGTCTAATCTCACATGGACCAGCCCCATTGACATAAAATAAATGTCTCTACACCATCCTCTTCTGGAGTCTCTATTCAGTGGAAATGCGGGGGTGGGGATGATCAAAGGTACTTTAGTACCTAGTGGGATAAATGAGGGCTTTTCCCAGCAAGCCCACCCAGAGCCTGCTGTGGACCCAGCTATTCTGCTCTGCCTAGCTTACCGTGAGCCAAAGGGAGTTCAGACATGGATCCCAAGTAAAATGATCAGTAATAACTCCATGAAATCAAGGAGAAGCTCAAGGTTAGTTAGTGGAGGCTCCAAGGAGCCACTCACCTAACCTGGAGAGTCAGAGAACCCTGACTTGTTCTTCCTGATGCAAAGCAGGTGTACTTAGGATACCATGGAAGATGACTAGTACCCAGAGGCAGATGCATCTCTGCTACACTCCTAGGGTGAGCCACCTGCCAGGGGACAGAATGAGAGGGAATGAAGAGTATGCAGGGCCCGACCATGTTTAATATCATTCAGTTCCTTAGGTGGATGAAAGAGTTAATCAACAAGTGAGGAAATGAATGGTTAGCAGGTCAAACACAGGCTCCACAACTCGGACTCAGCCACTTCCTGACCTTGTGTAGCCTTGATAAAGTCCTTTGTCTCCCTGAGCCTCAGTTCCTTTGCTGGGTTATGGTGAGTGTTCAAAGATAGTGGATGTGAACCCCCTTCATAAACATAAAAGTACTACAAATACTTGAAAATTGCAAATGGGTGTTTTTCAATATAACAGTAAGAGCAGGTACTCTGGAGCCAAATGATTGGTTCAAATCTTGTCCTTGCTCTTACTTGCTAGGTAACATCTGTGCCTTGGTTCTCTCGTCCACGTAAGCAAGTGTAATAGTTGTTCCTACCTTAAACGGTTTCAGAGGATGAAGTTACTTAGTCTATGCAAAGTGCTCAGAACAGAGTTGGCAAATGGAAAGCTTTAGGTGTTGGCTTTTTTTTTTTTTTTTTTAATTGAACTGGTAGCAAAGAAATTGTAGAGCAGGATGCTGACTGCCACCCCTCTCTCCCAGCTGTTCTCATTCATTTTTATTTTGAAAATCTAATTGGCTTTATCAAGTGATTCATGAAAAGAGCAGCATCCCATGTAGCAAAGGAGCCCCCTCTCTCCCACCCCACCCCTTCTTATGTGCCGCCCCCCCCCCCCCCCCCACCGCTGTTGTCACCTTTGGCAGTGGCTCTAGGCTTTGCCTTGGGAGTGCAAGGCAATGACTGGAGAGACTCAGTAGCCACTGAAAGCAGCTTTTCACATTTCTGACAGTGAGATGACCTGCTGCTGGATTTGAACAACACTGAATTGGTCACTCTTAAGATATTTCACAGGAACTGAGCCAGGCAACGGCACATGACGAGTGAGTCACACACGGAAGTGCCCTGGGCTGAAACCAAGAACCCTCAGTTCTGGTCTGGCTTTATTTGTTGTCTGTGGGCCTGTGAGTGTTGTGTACATGTCTTATTTTCGGCACTCTAAACCCAGCACCTTTGTCTACTTCTTGTATATCCAGTGGCATCCTCTGTGCCAGGACCTGTGCAGGGTACCAGAGACAATAGGGAATCAGCCAAAGCTGCTGGCCTCCGGGGTGCACATGGAGGGCCAGGTAGGCACACCAGAGGCAGTTGACCCAATGGCAGCCCTTCTCGAAGCTTGAGGAAGGACTAAGTGATATTTGAGCTGAATCATCAAAGATGAGTCAAAGTTTCCATGTGAGACAAGGTCAGAAGACATTATGGGCAGAGCACAACCTGTTCAGAAACAGTGAGGGAGCCCAGCACAGCCCAGGAACGGCACATTGCAGGGAAGTTTAGTCTCTGTGGTTCTGTGTGACCTTTCACAGGATTGATCCTGTCTCTCTCCTTAGCATCCCTGTCAGGAAAATCCAATTTTTCTCTGAACAATTTCTGTGTTGGGCCCTGCAGGAGGTTACAAGGAAGGACCCAATGCTGCCCTTGCCTTTAGGTCTGATGCGGGAAGTTAAATTCTAAAAACTCTAGCGGTTGTAGGTGGCCTAAAGCAATAGTTCCCAAACTTGAGCCTGCATTGGAATCAGCTGGAGGGCTTGTTAAAACTGGAAGAGCTGGACCCACCCCTCTTTCCCTCTCAGAGTGTCTGATTCAGTAGGTCTGGAGTAAGTCCCCATAATTTGCATTTCTAAGTAGTTCCAGGTGATGCTGCTGCTGCTCTGCGACCACCCTGAGAGCCAGAAAGAACAAAGGGGACTCAGAGCTGGGGGTTAGGAGGAGACCTCACACTGAGCAGGACCCTGAAGACCTGGTAGAATTTCCCCAGCAGAAGCCTGTGTGGATGGGGTGAGGATAGGTGGAAAATAGACTGTGTGTGCTGTCTTTGCTGACCTACTCATCCCTGGCCCATAGAGCTCCCCCTCATCCATCCCCAGATTCAGCTTCTCTCATTTGAATTCAATCAGTCCTCAGAGCTGGCTCTCACTGGGGTTAGCTTGTCTGAGTCCCCGTTTGGAAACAAACTGCCCACCCTGTGCAGCAGGAACCCCCTCCCCGCCCCTTGCCCCACCCCCACTCCCAGGGCAGCCAAGGAAGAAGGAAGCTGGGTGGGCTGATGCACAGACAGAAATAGTCTGAGCTCACTGCTGCTCCCAAGCACGCATCGACTGGCAATTATTTCTTGTAAATTGCTTTCCCAGTTATGTTCAGAACATGTGTGTGTGCCTGCCTGAGAATGAACACTCAGAGGGGACCTAGTGGAGGCAGAGAGCTCAGGAGTGGGCCCCAGATGGAGGGAGCCCAAGTCTCAGTCTTCACGAAGAATTGGGGAAATGTTGACTCTTAAAACTTGGAAATATTAGAATTTTCCATTTGCTGTTTTAGCACTCCTGACAATAATACTCTGCCAGGATCTGAGCTAAATGAAGTCCCAGCCCCTGTCCTCAAGGAGCTCATGCCTATGGTGTCTGCAGGGGATCCCTAACCCAGCTAGGGGCTTTAGGAAAGGCTTGTTGGAGTAAGTGGTGCCTGAATTAAGTCTTGAAATACCCACAGACAGGTGAAAGGGGGATTGTGGTACCAGACAGGGAATAGCATTCAAGACAAAGGGGACAACATAATAAGTGGTTCGGTTTGGTGGACACTATAATCAAGGTGGGGAATAGGGATCAAGTCTTGAACCCTTTGCCATGTTAAAGGGCTTAGGCTTTAACCTGCAGGGTTTGTTTGAGCATGGAAAGGAACTCAGCACTCTCTGTCTGATAGCTTCCTTTCATGCTCTTTATGACACTGAAGTGAAATTTGCTACCCAGGAGCTCTGTTCTGGGGGCCTATTGAACACCTGTCCCTTTCTTTCCCCAAATCTCAGAAACCTGAAAAACAGTGATGGCTTGTGTGCCCACAAGAAATGGCTCAAGCCCTGGATGTGTCCCCTCTTGTGAGGAGGAGGAGGCTCTCCACTGCCATTCATGACATTGCTCTTCCTGGCCTATCTCCAGTTAGCTCAGGGGCCAGAGCATGGGGCAATTGAGGCCCAGGACACAGTCCAGAGCCCAGGAGAGCAATGTGCCTTGCTCTGTCCCACAGACCTGGGGGTCTCTCATGTATGAAGAGGGTGTGAATGGCTCATTTTCCATTCCTCCCAGGATCAAGGCCACCCAGAATGGGTTGTCCATTCAAGAAGTTTTGACTGAGAACATACTGTGGACCCAGTGCTGTGACCAGCATTTTAGGATAGAAGATGCACTCCTGCTCTCAGGGCCTTACTCACTAGGGATAAAGAGTAGGTTTGACCCATGGAAACCTTGAGAGCAGTTAGAAAAAGTTTGAAAGCAAATCAAAGGTGTTAGGCAAAGGCCATTAGATTTTGGAAATTCTAAAACAGAAGAAAAGAAATAGTCTAGAAACCTTTGTGGAGGAAATGGGGGTTGAATTTAACCTCCATGGACCATGGCAATATTTGAAGGGTCTCAATGAGGTAGAGGAAGTGTTTTATGGTGTCAACTTTATATTTAAAGAGAGTTCCATTTGTGGCTCCAAGGGCTTTGGACAAATAGACAACAGCCCCACTCCCAGCTATAGCCATTCAACAAACATACACTTAATATCTTTTGCATGCCAGGCCTTGCCCTGAGCTATAGGAACAAATAAATGTATCATTCATAAATTCTGCCCTTGGGGAACTCTCAGGCTATTGGGGGCAGGCTGATAGATTAAATAGACAATTACAATAGTGTGGGAAGTACTATTTTTTTTATTCACCAGCTGAAAGATGGCTTACCACTACGATAGCCTGTACTAATCTCACACATGGCAGTACCTTAGTGCAGTGTAATGTTGCCCCCCCCTTTCATCAAGCAGTAGAATGTATTTTCCTATCCTTTGTTTCTGTGCTGACTTTGTGACTTGCTTTGACAAATAGCAAGTGCTAGAAGTGACATTGTGCTACCTTTGAGTCTAGGCCTTAAAAGACCTTGCAGCTTCCTATCTCAGTCTTTTGGAATGTGGTATCACACTGTAAGGAAGCCTGGCCTGGCCAGCTGGAAGATGAGACCATGTAGAACACACATGAACCCTCCCCTGGGGCTCTCTAGACCAACCAGCTCCCGGGTAAGCCACCAGATGACTACAACTTTTGAGTGACCCCAGGTGAGATCAACAGAAGAACTACCAGCTACGCCCAGCCCAAAGTGCCAATTTATAGACTCATGAGCAAATCCATGGTTACTATTTTGAACCATATATTTTGGAGAAATTTGTTACACAGCAATAGAGCATTTATAGCTATTGTTACAATTGTGAATGTATTTGCCTTCTCCATTTGTCTGTGAGCTCCTCCCTTAGGGGAAAGAAACTGGCTGTTTGTGCTGAACATCTTCTGTTTGCCACCCCAGATCTGCTCTCTTCCCTTCTCAACTTCACTTCATACCTTAGGAATATTTGTATGGGTTACATCAAGGACTACCTTGCCCTCTGGATTCTGGTATGGTTTGGCCACGTGGAGCCCCAGCAGGGTATATATTCCCCTAGCTTCCTCCCTGTAGTTGCATCATGTGCTAGGTAGATCTCTCGACTAAGGGACACAGCTCACGTCAGGCTGCCCTTACCATAGCTCTCTTCGTCTTGGAAGTCTAGTAATTGCACCCTCCCCTGCTCCTTTAGGCATAAGGGTAGTGCCCTGACATTACTTGTGGGGGAGTATTACCTTATCCCTAGTCCCTGTATTAAATAAGCCCTTTATTAAACTTTTCTTAAAATTACCCAATTTCAGAGTGCCATCTATTTCCTCTTGACACCCTGATTGATAGTGTTTTATTCCTTAATCTATCCCAGCTGCCACCTAACTCATGCTCAATAAATTCAGTATGATGAAGAAATGAAGACACCAAAGGATCTGCTGTTAGAGTCACACTTTGGTCAGAAAGTCTTGGGTCTGACTGGATCCTGGCTTTGTGGCTTCCTATCTGCATGGCCTGAGTTTTCTCATATATTAAGCTTGGATAACAAATACCAACGCTGTAGGATTTTTTGCTCAGATTATAGATGTTTGTAAAATGTTTGGCTCACAGTAAATAAATGGTAACTATGACTTCAGTGAGGAGGTGGGGAGGATTTCATAACCATCTTCCCATTTGATTCTCACTATGAAGATCACTATCCCTATTATTTTTTATTTTTTAGCAACCTAAGACCAGGGAAGGAAAACAACCTACCCAAGGCCACACATTGAGTGGAGGTACTCAGAATTTGAATCCAGGTTTCTGATTCCTGGTCCGGTGCTCTTTCTGCCATGCCAGGCAAGGAAGAGGCATGACCCAAACATACCTTCTCTCCAATTAACTAACTGGGAAAGAAAAAAAGGAGAAGCTGGCAAGGACCACTTGCCCCAACCTCTTCTTCGACAGAACTGTCTGAATTTTTCTTTTTTTTAATATATTTTATTGATTATGCTATTACAGTTGTCCCATTTCTCCCCCATCATTCCCCTCCACCCTGCACACCCCTCCCACCCACATTCCCCCCCTTTAGTTCATGTCCATGTGTCATATGTTCTTTAGCTTCTACATTTCCCACACTATTCTTGCCCTCCTCCTGTCTATTTTCTACCTACCGTCTATGCTACTTATTCTCTGTACCTTTTCCCCTTCTCTCCTCCTCCCACTCCCCTGTTGCTAACCCTCCATGTGATCTCCATTTCTGTGTTCCTGCTTCTGGTATAGTTGTTTGCTTAGTTTGTTTTTGTTTTAGGTGTGGTTGTTAATATCTGTGAGTTTGCTGTCTTTTTACTGTCATATTTTTTATCTTCACTTTCTTAGGTAAGTCCCTTTGATATTTCATATAATAAGGGCTTGGTGATGATGAACTCCTTTAACTTGACCTTATCTGAGAAGCACTTTATCTTCCCTTCCATTCTAAATGACAGCTTTGCTGGATAGAGCAATCTTGGATATAGGTCCCTGCCTTTCAAGACTTCAAATACTTCTTTCCAGCCCCTTCTTGCCTGGAAGGTCTCTTTTGAGAAATCAGTTGACAGTCTGATGGGAACTCCTTTGTGGGTGACTGTCCCCTTATCCCTTGTTGCTTCTAGAATTGTCTCCTTCATTTTAATCTTGGCTAATGTAATTATGATGTGCCTTGGTGTGTTCCTCCTTGGGTCCACCTTCTTTGGGACTCTCTGAGCTTCCTTGACTTTCTGGAAGTCTATTTCCTTTGCCAGATTGGGGAAGTTCTCCTTTATTATTTGTTCAAATAAGTTTTCCACTGGTTGCTCTTCTTCTCCCCCTTCTGGTACCCCTATAATTTGAATTTTTCTAAGAATAGGTCTTGGCCCACCTGCATGGGTCACTGCCCAGCAGGAACTGTGAGAATGAAATCACCCTTCTAGAGACAAGGGATGGGAGAAATCATGCTTGACTGGCAAAGCCCCAGGAGATAAACACAGTGCATTTAGCAGGGCAGCTCAAGGCATTTAGAGTCCTCTCCCTCTCCTGTGCCCTCCTGGGCACTCCTTCCCTTTGTCCCAGGCCTCCTCCTCCAGCAGGTCTCCTGGATCACTGCAGCCCTCAGTGACGAGCCCTTCTCTAAGTTATCACAGTACCTGGCACCCAGTAAGTGCTCTTTCAAGCTTGGGGAACAAAAGAATGAATGTGTCTATTTGCATGAACATTCATCCCACAAACACCAATGTCTACTCTGTGCCTCCTCATTTGTTGGGGTGAGGACCCGGAAACAAGTCAGACAACGCCCATGCCTCACAGACCACAGAATCCTCATCTTAGTATTCACCATCCTGAGTGAGTTTGCTAAGTTTCACTGAATGCCCTCACTGTCTCACTTGTACAAATAGAGTAGCCAAGGTGCGGAAGAACAACATTCTGGTACAGACAAGAGAACTGACTAGAAAGCAGGACAGCTAGTTTCAACCACCGGCCCTGCCAGTAACTTGCAGGCAACTCTCATTCTGCCTCTCGGTTTTGTTCTCCCCTTCTGCCACACGGGGCAAGAGTCACTTCGCCATCCCCACCCGGCAGGGAGGGCTGTCCAGGTGCAGAGCTCTATCTGGGAGAAAGCTTTTCTCCAGGGAGGAGGGAGCTTTCTGCTCTCTTTGTGAAACCTACATTTTCAAAACCTCCAGATCTGGGTTCCCAAACCCAGCCTCCTCTCCAGGCTGCTGTGAGTTACCACGGACCCGGACCGGACCCAGACCCGCAAGCCTCTCTCAGCTTCCATTTGTTCTGCACCCCGCCCCCTCTGCCATCCCTCTCAGTCGTTTCTCCTGTGGCTGTAGATCTCTAGGCCTGATAAACTCTTGAATCTACAAGAATTATTATCCCCATTCAAACTGGGGTAAACTGAGACGCAGAGAAGGGCACGGATTTGCAACAGTCTACCCGCAGCCTGTCACTGGCAGAATCCTAAACACAGATTTCCTCCACTTGGCGCATCTGGCCTTCACCACAACCACCCCTCTGTGGCGTTTAGAGCTCCTATCCAGGGATGCTTATTTTTTCTTTGTTCTTTCGTCTTCCCGCAGTTATCATAGTTTAATTTTTTATTCTAAGAAAATTAGAACATATCTCACTAAACCTAGAGTGACTGGAAGTTCACTCTTTACATTAGCGATTTTAAATCTATTCTTGGATATGTTTAAGTCTTTTGTGAACTGAAAATAGTGCAGGATGTTAAACCTGACAAAAAGCAACTGCAGAACGCACCAGCCCTGATTATGCTGATGCAACAAAGATAAGCACGTTTCAGTATTTGCAATATGTCAGAATGCATTAAGAAAAATGGTGCATGACCATGCAGAATTTATACAACAAACATCTGAGAATTTGGACCTATTATGCCAAGTAGTTAAAAGTGTTTCTGTAACTCTAGAAGACAAGGGTTTCAAAACCTTGGCGTATAGAAAATAGAATTTATACTGCAAACCTGGGTTCTAGTCTTGGCCAGCTAATTTTGATTTTCTGCACATTACTTAACCTGAAGGCACCATAACATCCACTCCCATGTGGTTGCTGTACAGATATGAAAGGATTTTTGGAAGTTGTGAGATACCCAGCAGATGTTATTTATTGGTATTAAATGAAAGTTGGAGAAGGATCTCCTAAATTTTTCCCCCAGGGACTCCAATTGTCAGATTGCTCGATTCTGATTATTTTCTGTGATTAACCTATGTGATGCTAAAGGTCTACGATTCTAGAATCCTGGGTCTGATTCTAATCCCAGAACCCTGTGAGTCTGACATTCTCTCATTCTATGCAAGTGTGAAGGCAAGGTCTGAAGGCCAGGACAGGGCAGAGACCCAGGTTAGCAGGATGGTCCTAGGCCCCAGAGAGGAGCGGCTATCCCCGATCCCCATCTGGGCTCACCACTGGAGGCAGAAACTAATTCCCATCAGGCCTGTCTTCAGCTCATCACTCTTCCTCCAGCCAGCTTTCCTTGGTGCCTCATCCCCTCTA
Organism: Anoura caudifer; assembly: GCA_004027475.1. Taxonomy (NCBI): domain Eukaryota; kingdom Metazoa; phylum Chordata; class Mammalia; order Chiroptera; family Phyllostomidae; genus Anoura; species Anoura caudifer. The sequence goes on along the minus strand of PVKU01012344.1, from coordinate 20,860 downwards.
TTATTCACATTCATCTCACATTTTCCTCCTATTAGGTCCAATTAAGCTACTTTGTCAACAGTGAAGGAATCAAAACCTCACTTGATCAGTAGGCCCAGCAGAGGAGGTCTTATTTAGGATGACTCTATTTGTCCCCTCCCCATGCCCATCCTCACTTTGTACCCCATTACAGCCCCCCTATTCCTCCACACCCCAGATCAGCAGAGTGGGTGCAGGAGCACTTCTTTCTGAATGTTCTGGTACAAGGCATTCTCTCCCTGATGGCAGCTGCCAACTCACCACAGGTTGCTAATGCACTGCATGTCCATGTATTCAGCTGGGGCTCTTCTCTAAAGCAGCAGCATGCACCTGTGAGCTCACATGCATGGACACTGCTGGAGCAGCAGCCCTGGGCCGAAGATTGGACACCTGGGTTCCAAACCATTATGTGGCCACCTGAGCTAGTGCTTTCTTCTCTGTCTTTTAAAGAGAGTATTCTGGTTCTGTGGGCCTCACAGGGTGGTTTTGTTTTGTTTTGTTTTGTTTTTTTAACATTATTTTTTAGAGAGAGGAAAGAAGAGAGAAAGAGAGGCAGAGAACATAGATGTGTAAGAAACACCTATGGGCTATCTCTTGTACACCCCAAACTGGGGACCTGGCCCGCAACACAGGGTTGTGCCCTGACTGAGAGGGAATTGAACCGGTAACCTTTTGGTTCACAGGCTAGCACCCAATCCACTGAGCCACACCAGCAAGGCCTGTTTTGTGGCTTTCGAACCAGTGAATCAACAATAAAAATAAATTGTTCGACAATGATGTGTTGTGATATAAAGTGGTATCTAAAAACAATGTACCACTAAGATGTTGATGATCAGTCCAGACCAGCACCACTGCCTAGCTATGTGTCCTCAGGCAGGTGATTTTACTTCTCTGAACTTTATTTTCCATGTATGTGCATGTGTTGTTGTTTTTTGGTCCCTTACTATATACCAGGCACTGTGTCTGGCACGTTACATGGTTTACTCTTACCAGTCAGGATTCTTAGTTGCAAGCAATTGAAATCATGTCTGGCAAAACCAGCGGAAGGGGCTTTGTTGGAAGGCTATTGGATGGCTCACTGAAATGACAGGGAGATTGGAGGGCCAGACAGGAGCTGGGGCAGCTGGGCACAGTCAAAGTCCTGCTACAGGAACTCTGTTTAGGACAGACTCCACCTCAGGCCACATAGCCACTTGCTGCTCCCCACTGCACTACTGGGCTCTTGTCCCTACTGCAGCCACCTGAAGTAATCTAGACTGTCCTTACCTCTCTGCCTAACTCCCACCAAGCTCAAGGCCCAGGTGGGGGCCCAACTTGGCCAAACCCAGGCCCAGGGAGGTCAGGGAAAGAGTTGTTGCTCTCTTCAATTTCCACATAGCTTAGAATTCTTCCTGATAGGCAGTGTTTGGATGCTGGGCAGCCAAAAGCAGTTAATGTCTACTAAAGCCTTCCACAATACTGAGTCAGGTAATATTACATTTTAAAATGAAGAAACTGAGTCTCCAAAAGGTTTATTTACTGATCATCTAGCTACTAGGTGGGTATACTAACACTCACCTGGCAGGAATAGAAGAAACAAATGGATGTAGGTAATCAGCAAAAATTAATTCCCTTTCCCGCCTCCTCTGTAATAGCTCTTGCTGGGAATGTTTGCTTAGCCATAGGGGAAGGCTTTCAAAGACTTGTTCACATTCCCTGTGACTCTGAAGCTGACCCCTAACTACCTGGTAACACCCACGATTTTAATTTAGTCCAAGAGATTGACTAATATGCAGATAGATCATCATCATTTTCACCATTGCCATCATCATCATATTGCTTTTAGCTCACTTGAGCTTTGCAAAGTCCTGTGAAATAAGTATTACCTCAGTTTACCAAATGAGAAAATTAGGGCTCAGAGAGGTTTAGTGACTGTCTCAAGTTCACAAAGCAAGTTAGAGCCTGAATCATATATACAGCCCCCGTATCCTGAGTCACACATCCTCTGTTTTATTTATTAAAGCTTTTATTTATTTATTTATTTTCAGAGAGGGAAAGGGAAAGAGAAAGAGAAGGAGAGAAACATCAATGTGTGGTTGCCTCTTAAGTACACCCTACCAGGGAACTGGCCTGCAACCCAGGCATGTGCCCTGATTGGAAATCGAACTGGTGACCCTTTGGTTCACAGTCCAGTGCACAGTCCACGGAGCCACACCAGCCAGGGCACGTCCTCTTTTTAAAGAAGCAAGCTGAAAACAGGACATCCAGGATTCTACACTGATATAGAATTTCAAGGCAGGAAGAGCAATCTTTGCATTTTCTTTCTCTTTTCACTGATGGGAAATATGAGGCCTAAAAAGAGGAAGTGAGCCCTGGTTGGTGTGGCTCAGTGGATTGAGTGCCAGCCTGCAAACCAAAGGGTAGCTGGTTCGATTCCTACTCAGGGCACATGCCTGGGCTGTGGGCCAGGTCTCTGGTAGGGGGCACATGAGAGGTGACTACACATTGATGTTTCTCTCCCTCTCTTTCTCCCTCCCTTCCCTACTCTCTAAAAATGAATAAATAATAAAACCTTAAAAAAAATGGAAGTGAGTGTGTTGCCCAACCCTACCCAGTGCCATCTGCAAAGACTCTGTCCAAAGGCCAAGGTTTGAATACAGTTCTCTTGCCTCCCTATTTAGTAAGCATTCCCCACACCATTACGGAGCTCATATTAAAGTTGATATAATTGAGATGGACAGCAGGGCCAGGCTAAGATGTATGCCAGAAAGAAAGGACATGGTAGTGTGTTACCAAACAGGCACCAGCCAGGAGCAGATCTGCCTCAGGCCAGCCTATAGTGTGTGAGTTCCAGATTTCATGTAGGAAAGATTTCACAGCACAAGTCCAGGTGACTTTTGAGAATATGTTTATTAAGGCTGGGTACAGTGAAACAAAGGAAAGACTTAGGGTAGAAGAAGTAGCATGAGAGAGCTTAGGTGGGGCTGCTTTGGCTCCCTAGAAAAGTTTTAAGAAAGGTGTAAGCCAAGGTGGGGCTGCTGTTAGCTCACCTGTCCAGCAAAGGTTACAGAGACAGAGAACTTGGGTTAGAAGAAGTAACAGGAGGGACCCTGGACAGAATTCTGCTGACTCCCTAGAAAAGTTATAGGAAAAGAGTTAATAGCAGGGAGGTAATCTGCTGTTAGCTGACCTGGAAAGTAAGAAAAAAGGGGGGTCATGGAGACAGGATCAAGGGGTAAGCCCAGGTAGAGCCACTCCCCACTGCTCCCCTGGCTACAAGTCTCTTTGGGGACCCTTAGAATTTAGAAGGAAATAAAAAGTTTATGCCTAAGGAGGGTGTGCTCTAGGGTGAGCCCACAGTGCGTCTTTGTTCTAAGGGCTTCTTGTCTTCTTTCTGCAAGTGAGAATCTTAAGGGAGAGTTTCAGCAGAACATTCATCAGTCTTCCAGTTGTGTTTTAATAAAATGAGCACATAGGGGGTTTGGGGAATATTCTTTGGTCTGTTATACTGTTTTACTTTTATCTTGGATCCATCCAGCTTTTAATGGTGTTTTTGTTATTTGTTTCCCTGATTTTATTTGTCCTTGAGTTTAGCTGGCACAAATGACATTAATTGGGTCTTTGTTCTTTATTCCCCAGGCCAGGGAGATTTAAGCCTTGTATTCTTTGGTTAGGGAGGAGCAGTACAAGCCATTCACTCTCTAGTGTCCTTGGTCAGGGTAGATAAGGTCTTGGGATTCACCAGCTAGTTGTAAGTTGCTCAAACTGTTTGGCCTTGTTTGATTTTCCTGTCTCAGTTTCCCCTTTCCACTTGCCCAGGAATCTTCCTAGCTTTTTGCCATCCTGCTCCAGTAGCAGGATGGCTGGGAGGTAGGAGACTTTATACCTCCAGAAGATCCTGTTCTCTCATAACCACAAAATGTTTACAAACATTAAGAGCCAATTATCTTCCCCTGGTTGGCACTGATTGCAATAGTCTTCCCCTCCACCCCATTTTTGGTTTTGGTTTTTGTTTAAGTAATTTTTTATTTTTAATTACATTTGACATACACTATTATATTAGCTTCAGGTGTATACCCCAGTAATTAGACATTGTAAACTTTCTAAGTGGTCATCCCAATAAATCTTGTGCCCATCTGACAACATACATAGTTATTAGAATATTATTGCCTACATTTCCTATGCTATACTTTATATCCCCATGACTATTCTGTAACAACAAATGTATACTTCTTAATTCCTTCATCCATCTGGCAACCATCAAAATGTTCTCTGTATCTACAAGTCTGTTTCTGTTCTGTTTGTTCGTTATTTAGTTTTTAGATTCAGTTGTTGATAGATATGTATTTTGCCATTTTATTGTTTATATTTTTTATCTTTTTTTCTTCTCCTTAAAGAAGACACTTTTACATTTCATGTAATACTGATTTGGTGGTGATGAAGTCCTTTAGCTTTTTCTCTTCTGGGAAGCTCTTTGTATGTCCTTCAATCCTAAATGATAGCTTTGCTAGGTAGAGTACTCTTGATTCTAGGTCCTTGCTTTTCACCCCTATAAATATTTCCTGACCATTCCTTCTGGCCTGCGAAGTTTCTATTGAGAAATCAGTTAACAGTCTTATAGGAACTCCCTTGTAGGTAACTATTTTTCTCTTGCTGCTTTTAAGGTTCTCTCTTTGTCTTTAATCTTTTGCATTTTAATTATGATGTGTCTTGGTGTGGTCCTCTTTGGGTTCAACTTGTTTGGGACTCTCTGTGCTTCCTCGCCTTGTATGTCTATTTCCTTTACCAAGTTAGGGAAGTTTTATTTCATTTTTTTCAAATGGGTTTTCAATTTCTTGCTCTTTGTCTTCTCCTTCCAGTACCCCCATGATGCCAGTATTGATACACTTGAAGTTGTCCCAGAGGCTCCTTACACTATCCTCATTTTTTTTTATTCTTTTTTCTTTTTGCTGTTCTGAGGGGTGTTTTTGCTTCCTTATATTCCAAATTGCTAATTTGATTCTCAGCTTCATTTAATCTAGTATTGATTCCCTGTAAATTATTCTTCATTTCAGTTAGTGAGTCCTTCATTTCTGACTGGGTCTTTGTTGTGGTTTCCAGGTCCTTTTTTTATGCTGTTGAAGTTCTCACTAAGTTCATTAAGCATGCTTACAGTAGTTTACTTGTCTCCATTTTGTTTAGTTCTTTTCTGGAGTTTTGTTCTGTTCTTTCATTTAGGACATGTTTCTTTGTCTCCTCACTTTGGCAGCCTCCCTGTGTTTGTTTTTATGTATTAGATAGAGCTGCTACATCTTCTGGCTTGGTAGAGTGTTCTGTAAGGTCCAGTGGCACAGCCCCCCTGATCACCCAAGATGGGCACTCACTGTGCTCCCCACCCTCATGTGAGCTGTGCACATCCTCCTGTTGTAGTTGAGCCTTGGTTGTTGTTGGGGCATCAATGGGAGGGATTTATCCCCAGGCGTTTTGGCTGCAAGGACTGGCTATGACCTCTGACCATGAACCACTATGGAATCAGTTGTGCAGGAGCCCACCCCATAAGGCAGGACTTACTTTAATAGGGTCCAGGTGCCCACTGAGTCCATTCCTTGAGTGTATCACTTATGGAGGTAGTTGGATGGTGCTTCACTTTGGTCTGAAGCTGTCCATGAGGTGTACTGGCTCTAGGGCCTCCTGGGAGGTACAGGTCAAAGTCAGCTGCCACCTGTCTTCTGCCCAGGGCATGAGCTACAAAGTGATCTCCAGATGGCTACCACTTGTGCTGGGTTTGTAGGTGCTCAGGGAAGGCCAAGTTGTGAACCAATGATGGCTGCCACTAGTTTTGTGTCTGGGGCCACTTAGCAAGAGGTATAGGGCATGCTAAGGACAGATGCTGCTTGTTTGAGAGATTTTAGGAAGCTCTAAAGCATGAACCAAGACAGGCCATTCTTATGGAAAAGCTATGGAAATAGCTTGGGTCGGCCTGTAAGTTGGGTGGGGCAGGGATCTCAAGGAATCACCAGAGTGGGGTGAACAGTGTTAGCCAGGTTGATGAAGACTCAGATATGGCAACCGCTTGCTGGCTTTGTTGGGGGGGTGGGTCTCTGTAAAGGAACAATGGCCTCTGCCAACATTCTTGTCTGGTGGAAAGCTGACCCTCCAGCTCTTGCCCTGATACCAGACAATTTAATTCCTCCCATTATGTCCCAGGTTTCTTTCAAGTACTGGAACTCAGAGGGAGTGAGTCCCAGTAAATCTCTGCATGGGCCCTTTGAGAGGAAATGCCTGGGACTCCAGAAGCCCTCAGTCCCACTTAGCCATATTCCCATAACTGGTTTTTATAACCAACAGTTATGGGGACTTCCCTTCCTGGCACTGAAACCATGGCTGGGGGCCTGGTGTGGGGCTGGGACTCCTTGTTCCTCAGGGAGGAGCTCCACAGCCAAGATATCCTTCAGACTTTTATCTGCCACATGTGGGTGTGGGGCCAGCCCATTCCAAATCTCTGCCCCTCCTACCAGTCTCAATGTGACTTCTTTAAATTTTTAGTTGTAGGACTTTCATTTAGCTAGACCTCAGGCAGTTCAGAATGATGGTTGTTCTGTAATTTAGTTGTAATTTTGACATGGTGGTGGAAGCATGTAAGTACCACACTTACCTACACCACCATCCTGATCAGAACTGCAACAGTCTCAAATCTGTGTTACTGGAATAGTTGGGGAGAGAGATCTGTAGGCAATTAGATTAGACCTAGATAGATCAAGCTTGTGCACCCCAAAGAAATGGACAGTGAAATCATTAGCACCTTGATCTAAGGCCCACACCTGAACACCGGGGAATTGCCATGTGCCTTGGCCCTTGAGGCAGCCTTCCCACCACATAGATGCCCCCCCTTCCCCTCAGCCAGTTCTTCAGGAGTCAGCTCAAAGAGCATTCCTTTAGAAATGGTTTTTACTCCTACACTGTTTTGAGACTTACTCTGGTCCCCCCCAGCTCCTACAGCTTCCCTGTGCCACAGCCCTGACCATACTGGGTTGTTGTGTATGTGCCCCCTCCATTCTAGACAGTTAACTTCGAGATGTGGACAGGTCTGCCATGGAGAGGTCTCAGCAAATGTTAGCTAATGAAATGAATGAATGGGAAAGGAGGAGAGAACATCTAAGAACCCAGTCCTCACCCCAACTCCTCCTTTATTCCCATTCTAAACTCTAAGCTGAAGAATGGAGTCTCTATCCTGTCCTAACTCTTGGATTTGGCCTTTGGATCAGGTTCCTCTGATAATGAAGCTTCAACTCTGACTTTGCTTAGCTTTGACTTAGCTACCCCTGCTCCAAACTAACACCAAGGATCCTGAGTTGCCCTCAGTCTAATGTCTCTAGAAGCTGAACTCCAGCCCTAAGAGCCCCTTCTGCAGAAGCCCTCTGACTAGCAGATTAGCCAAGCTACCCTAGGGTAGCAAAAAGTTGGCATGCTCTCTGGGCAGGCCCTAAGGCAGGCACCAAGAACATTGGAAGTGGACAAGGTAATCAACTGGGTTCTGAGTCTGCTAGATATTTGAGACCTATCTCAAAGGACAGCAGGCAAAGTCAGAAAGGAATGGGCATCCCCATGTGAAGTTGACAGAAGCCCATGAGCCAGTCAAGTACCCATTAGCAAGAGCTCTTGCAAACAATTGGGTCTTTACTGGGCCCTCACAGGGCACTGAGCTAGGAATATGGGAGATTTAGAGACTGAATCAGACAGAGGCCCAACCTTGAGGTAAAACTAAGCAAGAAGGAAGCCAGGACATCTGGCAGGAGGTGTTTTAGGGACCCAGTGACACCAACGTTCCAAACACGCTGACGTTCTAGCACACTAATGTTTCAGCATGCCTCATTATGCCACCTTGCCATTCCATCATGGGAGCACTCCATCCCACCAGCATTCCTCCATACCATCACTCCAACCTTTTGAAACATCAGCACTACAATTCAAGACTTTCAACCTTCCAACTTCCTTCTACTGAAAGCATTATTCGTTTCTTGGTTCACTTATACCAATGGCTCTTAATATGTTGAAAAGCATAGACTCCTTTAAGAAGTTACTAAAATCTATACCCTTGTAATAACTCCTTTAAGAAGTTATTAAAATCTCTTTTTCTTTCCCCAGGGGAAAAAAATGTATATACACATCAACTTTGCATATCATTTAAGATTGTCAATGACTCTCAACAGGGTCAATGGACTCTAAGTTAAGAACAGTTTAATTTTACCCTTCCTTAAACCAGAAAGATATTTAAAGTAAAACGAGATCAGTAAGTTTAAAGATAGGATAAGCAAGATAAGACTGAGAAAAAAAAACAAGATAGAGACAAAGTGGAGCCTGGAATGATGAGAAAAATGCAGAACATCGGGAATCTACAAAGCTAAATTTGCATTCCACATATTTAGCAATAAGACTTCCAGCAAAAAGGGAAACTTGTTTATGTGCACAACTCACAGAATTCTCGTGAGATAAAAACAAACTAGTTTCTCCTTAGGAGACATGCAACTATCCTTGGTATGAAGGCCAGAGGAGACTTTCTCCTGAGATCCTCATAAAGAATGGTATAATGGAACATGTATAAAGGACCCATGGACAGAGACAATGGGGAAAGGGAGAGGATTGAATGTAGGAAGCAGGGGTAGGGCAGGTGAGAGTAATGGAGGGAAAATGGGGAGAACTGTAACTGAACAACAACAAAAATTTTTTTAAAAAGAATGATATAGTGGACCATGGCCTTCTCAGGGCTCTCACAATAGACCCAGAGATGTGTTACATGACAAGTAACCCGCATCTCCGTTTTGCCTGGGACTTTCTGACTCTGAGCACTGAAAGTCTTGCCTCACAGGGGCCACTTCAGTGCCAGACCAACTGAGATGGTTGGTCACCTTATTTGTGGTCATTGTTCAGTCAAAGCTGACCTAGGTTAATGCTCTAAAAAAATTGTGTAAAATCAAAATAATCCTTGGAAATCCTTTTAATCACCCATAAAATATAGAACCATCTCTCAACAGCACAGACAATTTCTCCTCTAGCAATGGAACGAATTGCTGTTTCTTTGGTGGGAAATCTGATGAAGGGATTGGCTTGCCTGGGAGCAAGACATATCCTTAAGCACTAGAATCACAGTTGGTGTGGGGAAATGTGCATGCACTGAGGCTTTTATGAGGCATGTAGCAACTTACACAAATGGAAGGAACTGCAGATTTACCTCTCCCAGGACACACCATCCTGGACATATGCTGAGTGAGTGAAATATTTAATGTGTTATTGGTCTCTCTCTTTTTAGTCACAGCAATAACATTGATTTTCTGTAAATTGAATAAATATAATACCTATCTCATAGGGCTGTTGTCAGAATTAAAGGAGTTAATATTTACAAAGTACTCAAAACAATTCCTGACACAGGGTGGCTGCTCTCATTGTTGTTAAATATTGACATGTCACTGTACATCCTACAGCAATCCTGGATATAAGTTTATGGCAATTTGGAAAAAGATACTCCATGGAGGGATGAGGTCTAGGACCCCAGCCCTCTGTGGTTGTAGCTTCACGCTTTCTGCAATTTGAGAAGAACTGAGGGACTGCCTGCCTTCAGATAATTTTCCCCAGGCACCGGTTTTTAATCTGAGATCTTAAGCGTACATGGCCATGAACACTTCCTTGGAGAGGGCCTTGCCCTTTTCCATTTACTCCTTGGCTTAGATGATCCCCAAACACAAACCTGGAGAGCAAGAACTCACTGAGCTCCCCAACGTGTCCAGCCTGCACACCCCTCCTACGCAGTCTGTCCTAGGTCTGGTGCAGGTAGCCCTAGCTGGCTGGGATCTGTTCAGAGGCCTGGCCCAAGTACTGACCTGTCTACTACACAGACCAGTGAACCATGGAGTGTGAAATCACTGTAAAGTGCTGTGCAGATGTGAGAGACCAGGATTAGTACACAGTGGTGCTGAGTTCAGAGTCCAGAGAGAAGAGACTAGAGCTGGGCAGTGCCCATAGTGATGATAGGAGGGAGCATATAGGCAATTAACTCAGAAGGCCTAGAGTGGACGTACTTGATACTTAATTATACTGAGGTCAATAATTGGTAAGAAACGCCAAGACAGCTGGGTTCCTTAATCCTCCTCCAGCCAGAGGACACATTTCCTAGAGGCTTAGAATCTCAGAGATGAACAAAACAATAATTAATTGATTAATTTAACAAAAACTCACCAGATTCCTACTCTGGTCTAAGCATAGACTGGGCATAACAGTCATGAAATCTGACCTAGCTCCTAAGGTGGAATCTCCCTGACAGTTCCTTGACTGCAGTCCATATCCCAGCTCCACCACTTGCCAACTCTGTGGTCAGCCTTCTAAGGCTCAGTTTACATATCTGTTAAATGGGAGTAATGCTGAATAATAGCTATACCATGGAATTGTCCTGAGGACTAAATAAAAAATAACTAACAAACGTTATATACACTAAGTACATAGTATACATCAAATTCTAAGAGTTTTCAATATGTAATCTCATTTAATAACAAGAAGCCTGGGAGTTCCATACTATTCTTATTCCTGTTTTCCAGCTGATAAGACAAAGGCACAGAGAGGTCAGGTAACTTGCCCCAGTTCATGCAGCTAACAAGTTTTAGAACCAGGATTGAACCCAGGCAGTATGGCTCCAGAGCCCATGTTCCTGACCACTCCACTCTGCTATTCTCTATAGTTTCAATGAAGTGCTTAGCATAACTCCTTATACATAGTAAGCAACCAACTGATGTTAGTTACCAGCATTATGATTACATTATTAACAGCTTTATTGAATTAAATTACATTTTGACTAAGGAAATTCTTTCTCTCACTGAGCTGAAATTCCCCTCAGATCATGTCCCTCCTCTGTGGGTTCCTATTCTCCCCCCAGAGTCTCCACAGAACCTGTCCTCTCCCTTGCTCAGCCAAAGTTGTTGAGAGATTTGCAGTCACAGGCCAGACCTGTATTGTAGGATTTGATCTGGCTTCCTTCCTGTGTGTTGGTGACTCAGCCATTGACCCCCAGGACTGACAAGCTCTGACGACTCCCAGTACCACTGCGGGTCAGGGACACTGCCTCCCACCCCAGACCACAGCACCTACATAGATGAACTGCACCAAAAAAGAATAAAAAAATAAAAACACAAAATTAAAAAAATAAACTAAATAATTTGTGGAGTTCAGTGAACTAAAATGGAGGGCCCCTTGTTCAAAATTAAGAATTTCACCCTGGCTGGTGGGGCTCAGTGAACTGACCGCTGGCCTGCAAACTGAAAGGTCGCTGGTTTGATTCCTGGTCAGGGCGCATGACTGGGTTGTGGGCCAGGTCCCCAGTAGGGGGCGTGTGAGAGGCAACCAATCACTATAATCTCTCACACACTGATGTTTCTCTCCCTCTCTTTTTCCCTCCCTTCCCCTCTCTCTAAAAGTAAATAAATAAAATCTTAAAAAGATATGAGCAACGCTGGGAGTGAAATAAATACAATACCAAAAATAAATAAAGTAATTAAAACCACACAGCAAGAAATTTTTAAAAAGACTTGAAACAAAAATAATACTAAAATAAAATAATGCAATAGACCCAGTTGGAGCATCAAAAAACAAACAAAAAAAAAAGAATTAAGAAATGACAAAAAGATTAAAATTTTCAAGCCTGAGACAGCAGAGCATTAAACCAAGCATGGGGCACTCCGCAAAGGCACAGGTGGCTCATCCATGAAGCTGGCCCTGAGTTGCACCCCGTATTTTTGTCTCTCCATCAGCCCACCCCACCCTCAGTCCATCCTACCATGTACCTCTGTGGAAGCTGAGCCTCGAAACTTCCTGGCACACCTGAGAAACACAGAAAGCATTTGATACCTAGAGAGTAAAAGTCAGTTTGGGCTTGGAGTCCATCAATTCACTGTAAGCCTACCTTGAACCTCACTGGCTATAAGATTAGGTCCACCCACCTCCCTCCCATGTCAGGGACAGCCCACTGGGTTCAGTGAATGTGGTACAAACATTGGACTAGGAACTAGAAACTACCATTGCCTTGCTGGGCAACCAGAGGCATATCATGACCTTTTTGGTCTCTGTTTCCTTGTCCACTACATGAAATGGTTGAATTTGGTATCAAATGAAGTGTTCTTTCATTGAGTACTAACTGGCATGACCACATCACAATAATCATATCATTAAACTGAGTATTTATTTACCAAACATATTACAGTACACCACTGTATATTTCTCTGTTTAATCCTCATGACAATCCAATGAAATATTTTCCAGAACTCTAAAATTTAAATTTGGTAGGTGCAGTGATTTTTGTTTGCTCTTTTCACTGATGTATCCCCAGCTGCCAGAACAATGTTGGCACATAGTAGGTGCTCAAAAGCTATTTGTGGAACAAATGAATGGAAAAACAGGCTCAGGAAGACAGCAATGTGATTCGCTCAAGATCATACAGTTCGAAAACTCCAGAGCCAGGTTTAAATGCAGATTGGTCTGGCTCCAAAGTCCATGCTTATGCTTAGTCACCTGCCATGTGGGTGTGATCCCCATTCTACAGATGAGGAAACAGAGGATGCACTCCAGGATCTCTGCTGGCTTTTCTAAGCACACGAGTTTCACTGTGCTGGAGTAACATCACTTTGAAAGCTGAGACAATTGTCTCCCTCTGCCTAGGACTCTTCTAAGGTCTCTAGAGCACACTTCTCTCTTCACAGAAGCAGTCTCACTGGCAAAGGCAACCCAAGCTGGAATCCTGTTCTGCTACATACTGTGACCTTGGACAAGTTCTCAATTATCTCTAAATTCCAATTTTTTTCTCATCTGTAAAATGGGTTCCATACTTCCTAGACCTCCCTTAAAGGATGTCCCTTCCTCTATGTGTCCTGCACACAGTGGGCCCTTAATAAATGTAGCTGTTATTACCCCACACCAGAACAGCTTCAAGATCAAAGCTTGCTGCCACTGATGTCTGGAGTCTGCCGGGGCCTCCTGGAACCTGATCGGAGGTCACTGGCTGGAGGAGGGTAGGGTCAGTTGCTATTCTTGGAGATCCTGGAACTCAGCCGAATTTCAGGTTCCCTGAGGGAGCCCTGGCTGGTCATGTTCAGCTGGTCATGAAAGTAGTGAGGTCTGAACTCAGGATATTCTCCTGGACCCTCCACATGGTCCAGGCTGGAAGGAACCCTGGGGCACAGAGAGACTACATCCTTCTGAAGCTGACCTCAGCCTTTTATTATGTTCATCAGCATCTCCATGGTGCCCAGAATGGCCCTGGGTGCTGTACTGGCATCTCCCTGAGACTGCAAAGAGGTTTCAACATTTGGATGACAGGCAGCCTTGGGTAGTGGAAAGAGGGGTTATGAGACAGGCAGGTCTAAATTTTAATCTCAGTGGCACTGCTCACTGGGTCTGTGTCTCTTTGCAGTCACTTTGTCTATCCAGGCTTCAGTTTGAGAAACAGTGACAACGAAAGCTTCCTTAGAGGGTTATTGAGAGGATTAGTGCATCTAGCACATAGTAAGTAAATGCTCAGTAAATGGTCACCATTTAGACTGTGAGCTCTTAAATGACAGGAAACCTGTCAGATTCAGCTCTGTGTCTTCAGTGACCAGCCTAGGGCCCAGCTAAGGGGAAACTCTCAGTGTTGGTTAAATGAATAATGAATTATGGAATGCACTGAGTGGAAATGCCTCATAGGGCTCCCATCTTTCCGCACTCATACCCACCCTCCAAACCTTGGTCTCCTCTGCATCATCCCTGACTAGTGAACATCTACCCTCAGCTTGCACACTCCTGTAATAGGAAGTTCACCTCCTAACAAGGCTTCCTATTCTGTCAAGTAGAAAGTTCTTCCTTCTACTCAGACCTCTATGAACTGAGGTCTGTCTCCTCACAGTTTCCACCCATTGGGCCTAGTTCTGTTCTCTGGAGCTGTATAGAGTAAGCCTAGCTCCACTTCCAGAAGACAGTACTTCAGTGATTTTTTACACGATGAAAACATGCCAGGCGTTGAGCTAAGTACCTCTTAGTTGATCTCCTTTAACCCTCACATTAGCCCTGAGAAGTAAACATTAGCTTTACTTCACAGATGAGGAAAAGGAGCATCAGAGAGGTAATACAACACTTTTTATATGGCAGAGAAATTATTTAATTCCAGATCTTTCCCCAAAATACTACCTTTCCAATGCTTAATGGATCCACTAGAAGATAGGATTTATTGCCAGAGCCTCTTCCAATAACGATTTGTTTAATTATCTTATCTATACCAGGTCTTAAGGTAGATACTGGAAATAAAGATCAGTCAGACGTAATCCATACCCTTGAAGCACCCACAGCCTCTCCCAAACCATGTGAAAAGAACTGAAATCCAGACTCACAAGGACTATCGAAGCATCATAGACCTGGGGGGTCATGGAGGGCTTTCTTGAGGAGGTGACATCTGGGTTGAGTTTTGAAGAATTTAATAGGAGCTAGTCTGGCTTGTGCAGGGGCAGGGGTACGGTGGGAAGAAAGCAAGATGTATTGTTGAAACTGAGATGCAGAAAGCTGAAGCTGTGGGGCCCAATGTGCAGAGGTGTAGTGGTATCATGCTCAGGAGCTAGGACTATGTACCACTTGAGTGTGCCATACACTGTGGTATGCCTAAGAATCTCCTGGGATTTGTATATTTAAAATCCTCTGGGATTTGCTTATTTATATAGTACCTCTAGGTGAACCCAAAAATATTTTAAGCAGGTGCACCCAAGAGATTAGGGATTAGTGGGTTATCTCTTCTGCAGGGGACAAGAAATCTTTGAAAGATCTCAAAGAAGATTGAATTCTTGGTTCCTGTCTTTGGAGTCTCACAGACTAATCAGGGAGACAAAAATGAAAACAAGTGATTATAATGATATGCAAAGACCATGACTTCTTAGTATTTCAAGAAAGATATTCTTAGTATTCCAAGGGAAAAAAAAAGCGCCATACTTGGACTTGTGATTCTTTAGCCATGAGGATATTAATATTGGATTCTTGGCATTGAGTTATTGAGCAGGTACTTTAGGGTGCCAGGTGTCACTGTTGGATCCTTTTCCTTCATTATTTCAAAAACGTTTCTTTAAGACGCCTTCTTAAATAACCGCCCCCCCCCAAAAAAAATAGTACTGATTCATCACGTGCCAGCTCTGGCTTAGACGGGAGTTGTTCTTGATAAGCAGTTTCAAAAACCGTCCAGCCTGGTGGCTGACACTGGTTCTTGGATGTTAAGAGCAGCCTGGGCTTGATTTGTCTTGGGGTGGTCAGGAGGCTACCAAAGTGAGGCTACCAAAGTGCCACACTATACCGTTCGTCTCAGCAAGCAGCCCCTCCTGGCCTAGCCTGGGCCCACCCTCATCCTGGGCACTGAGAACAGACACAAAGTCAACCATGTCCCTGTTTTCCAGGAACTCAGTCTTGTGGGAAGTGGAGACCATCAATACACAGATGATAACACTGTGCGATCAGTGTTGGGACAGACGGAAACTTGGGGCACTAGCAGGCAGAGCCTCTAACAGCCTGGGGGTGAAGAGAATGCTTCCAGAGTCTTAAAGATGAAGGTCATTGTACATAAAAGATAGAAGGACATTCCAGACAGAGAAACCAGCATCACAAAAACATGGCAAGAAATAGCCTGGTTGTTTTTATCACTTTTGTGGCAGTGGTACAAAGACTATAAGTGGTTTGTTCCCTGTTGTAGAAGCCTGAGTTAGCAACAAGATGGAGCTAAAAATGGAGGCAGGAACTGTATCATGGGGGTGGGGAGACATATGTTGGGCAAAAAATTTTGGCCTTTCCCCTTTAGACAGTGGGGAGGACTGATTTGTAAACTGTAATACAATCACCACTCCTCAAGCCTGGAGGGGGCATCAGCTGAGAAGAGTTTCCACTGGGCCCCCAGCAGGTGCAAGTCTTCTCAGTGACTCTCTCTCTCCTAGGGTAGCAGAGAAGGGAGGAGGTAGGAGGGCAGGTCCCATCCCCACCCCCTAGCCAGGCCTGCCTCCTGCAGCTGTTTCGTGCCATGAATACCCCTAGAAAGCCTCACAACCAGTTCCCTGGGTTTAAAAGAATTCCAGCAGAGGCAGCCTGCTTTAAAAGCTAGACTCCTTTGCAAGCCAACATTGCTACTTAGAAGAAAATAATTATCTAATTGTAAAATCTAGACCCATAAAAATCTTGTTAAACAAACATTTATCATTCTATGATAAGAGCTACTATTTAATCCTCTTAACAACCCTGGAAGAAATTATTATCCTCATCTAAAAGGTGACAAAACCAAGACCCAGAAGGTTGGGTAACTTGCCTAAGGTCACAAAGCCAATAAAGGGCAAACCCCAGGTTGGAACACAGTTAAGACCTTTAGTGCCCCCCCCAAGCCTAATGTAAAATTCAGATTAAAGAGACCAAAACTGCAAAACAAACATTAGGAAGCCAAAAATGTTTGCATGTTTCCCCCCAAAGTGATTAGTTGGGCTTTTTAAAACTAAAATTTTAAAAAATTTCTATTTTCTCATTCTTTGTTAGGTGCCCTAAACACTCACACTTAGTATGCCTTTGCCTCATCCAGAGTTGCAGGCACTGTAGGACCTAAAGTCTAGGCATTTTCCTTCTGCCCTCTCACAAAATTTTTCAAGCAATTACATAAAACATTAACAAGTTAAAGTCTAATGTACTTCTAAATTTTAAAAAATTACCAAACACCTCAAAAAAGTTGTTTTGTCCCCATCTTGAACTCATAGGCTCCAAATCAATATGAATGGCTCCCCCTGTCCACCCAGGCTAGAAATGTTCTTTAAAAAAAATTTTTTTTTTTTTGCCCTGGCTGGTGTGGCTCAGCAGATTGTGCGCGTGCCTGCAAACCAAAGGGTTGCTGGTTCGATTACCAGTTGGGGCACATGCCTGGGTTGTGGGCCAGGTCCCCAGTGGGGGACATGTGAGAGGCAACCACACATTGATGTTTCTCTCCCTTTCTTTCTCCCTTCCTTCCCCTCTCTAAAAGTAAATAATTAAAAACATTAAATTTTTATAACAGTTTACACCAAACTAACAACATATCTGGGGAGCAAGATCTCAAATACTCTTGAAATCTGCCTATTTTCTAACCCAATGCTTGACTCCACCCTCCTCCTCCCCCTTCTGTCTCTCTTACTAGGAGGACCTATCTTGCATATGTGATTATTTCATTCTCCTGCCCAAAATCCTTCAGTGTTGCTGCATGACTCAGAAGATAAAACCCAAATCTCTCCACCCCCATCCTTCCCATCCCTCTCTGGGAATCTTCCTTTCCTTTCGCACAGTGTACAGCATTGCACTGTGAGACATTAGTGAGAACACTAATGAGAACACAAACCACTAGTCGATTATCAAACTTGTCCTTCATTAGACTGCCCACCCCAAGCCTGGCAGGGAGGGAACACATTGGAAATAACTGGTAATAATGATTCCAATACCCACTGGTCAGAATGCTGGCCATTATCAACCCATTCCTTCCCACAGCAACCTGGACACAAAATGGCCATAGATCTAACAGTAAATTATTACACTTTGCATTTTAATAACTTTTGTAAAAGACATTTTTTAAAATATATTTTATTGATTATGCTATTACAGTTGTCCCATTTTTCCTCATCATTCCCCTCCACCCTGCACACCCCCTCCCACCCACATTCCCCCCCTTTAGTTCATGTCCATGTGTCATAAGTTCTTTAGCCTCTACATTTCCCACACTATTCTTGCCCTCTCCCTGTCTATTTGCTACCTACCATCTATGCTACTTATTCTCTGTACCTTTTCCCCCTCTCTCCTCCTCCCACTCCCCTGTTGCTAACCCTCCATGTGATCTCCATTTCTGTGGTTCTGTTTCTGTTCTAGTCGTTTGCTTAGTTTGCTTTTGTTTTAGGTGTGGTTGTTAATATCTGTGAGTTTGCTGTCTTTTTACTGTTCATATTTTTATCTTCTTTTTCTTAGATAAGTCCCTTTAACATTTCATATAATAAGGGCTTGGTGATGATGAACTCCCTGAACTTGACCTTATCTGAGAAGCATTTTATCTTCCCTTCCATTCTAAATGACAATCTTGGATCTAGGTCTTTGATTTTCATGACTTGGAATACCTCTTCCCAGCCTCTTCTTGCCTGTAAGGTCTCTTTTGAGAAATCAGCTACTGGTCTGATGGGAACTCCTTTGTAGGTGACTGTCCCCTTATCCCTTGCTGCTTCTAGAATTCTCTCCTTCATTTTAATCTTGGGTAATGTAATTATAATGTGCCTTGGTGTGTTCCTCCTCGGGTCCAACTTCTTCGGGACTCTGAGCTTCCTGGACTTCTTGGAAGTCTATTTCCTTTGCCAGATTGGGGAAGTTCTCCTTTATTATTTGTTCAAATAAGTTTTCCACTGGTTGCTCTTCTTCTTCCCCTTCTGGTACCCCTATAATTCAGATGTTGGGACGTTTCAAGATGTCCTGGAGGTTCCTAAGCCTCTTCTCATTTTTTTGAATTCTTGTCTCTTCATTCTTTTCTGTTTTGGTTGTTTCTTTCTTCCTTCTGGTCCACTCCATTGATTTGAGTCCCAGTTTTCCTCCCATCACTATTGGTTTCCTGTGTGTTTTCCTTCATTTCACTTAGTGTAGCCTTCATTTGTTCATCTAATTTGTGACCAAAATCAACCAATTCTGTGAGCATCTTGATCACCCGGGCTTTGAATTATGCATCTGATAGGTTGGCTATCTCTTGGTCACTTAGATGAATTGGCTCTGGGGCTTTGATTTGTTCTCTAGTTTGAGTCATTTTTGTGGGTTTTTTTTTTTGTCTAGTTGTGGCTGTTATGTAGTGAGGGGTGAAGCCTTAGGTGTTCCCCAGGGTGGGGCAGCCCAGTTGCTGGGTAGTGACGCTGTATGTGGGGGCGGGGTCCAAGAGGGAACAATGGTGCTTGCTCTGCTCTCTCTTGGATTCCAGTCCCTTTCACTGCTTCCCCTTCCCCTGGATTATCTGCGCGCCAATGTGGGACCACCTGGTCAGCCAGCCACCTTGCGTGGCCTCACTAGGTCTGCACAGTTGCCACCCCGTGCCAGGGCTCTGCTAGCTGCCGCCTGTGCACCTGGGATCTGCCAGCTGCTTCTACCTGCATGCCCGGTCTACACCTCCACTTTTTCCTGCCGTGACTCTGCTCCTCTTACCAGTCTGGGTGAATCATTGTCAGATTTCCGTATAGTTCAATTTTCTATTAGTTCTGGTTGTTTTCTTGTTTCTAAATTTTTGCTGTCTTAATTTTGGTTGTGAGGGGAGGCACAGTGTATCCACCTATGCCTCCATCTTGGCTGGAAGTAAAAAAGACAACATTTTGACACTGTTAATACCTATTCTGTTGTTCCCAGCCCTATCTCAGTATGTGATCCAAGGCAGGCAGGCAGGAACCCCCGGTCCATAAAAACATAGCCCCAAAAATCAAGTTAACCGAATTTTTCAAAATTATAAACCCATTATTTAATTGAAAAGATGTGAATTTTTACAAAAATCAAACTGTATTCACTATTTCATTTTTAGTGATACAGCAAATAAAACTATCATGGAATAATTAATTACCTTTTAACAGATCTTTCAAAAGCTCTGAAAGTCATCTGAAAAACAGCTACATGATGCTTTCCCCTTCCATCTCGTATTTAGTCTACACGAGCAATCCACACTCTAAACCTATACTACTTGGCTTTATGTTAATAAACTTTGTGCCTAAGGCTAAAATGAACCAATGAATAAGAATATTTATTATGGGACTTCCGGCCAAGATGGAGGTGTAGGCAGACATACTGTGCCTCTTCTCACAACCAAAATTAAGGACAACAAAGATTTAGAAACAAGAAAACCACCAGAACTCAGAAAATCAAACTGTTTGGAAGTCCAACAACGATTCATCCAGACCGGTAAGAGGGGCAGAGTCGCGGCAGGAAAAAGCGGAGGTGCGGACCAGGCACGCAGGCAGCAGCAGCTGGCAGCCCCCAGGTGCACAGGTGGTGACTAGCAGACCCCGGGCACGGGGTGGCAACTGTGCAGAACCAGTGAGGCCGCACAAGGCAGCTGGCTGACCGGGTGGTCCCACATTCACACGCAGATAATCCAGGCAAAGGGGAAGCAGTGAAAGGGACTGGAATCCGAGAGTGAGCAAAGCAAGCGCCATTGTCTCCTCTCAGACCCCGCCCCCACATACAGCGTCACTACCCAGCGACTGGGCTGTCCCGCCCTGGGGAACACCTGAGGCTCCACCCCTCACTACGTAACAGCCGCGACTAGACCAAAAAAACAAAAACAAAAAACAAAAACCAGAAATTAAAATGGCTCAAACCGGAGAACAAATCAAAGCCCAGAGCCAATTTATCTAAGCAATGAAGAGATTGCCAACATATCAGATGCACAATTCAAAACCCTGGTGATCAGGATGCTTACAGAATTGGTTGATTTTGCTCACAAATTAGATGAAAAAATGAAGGCTACAATAAGTGAAATGAAGAAAGATGCATGTGGAACCAACAGAGATGGGAGGAAAACTGGGACTCAAATCATTGGAGTGGACCAGAAGGAAGAAAGAAACAACCAAACAAAAAACAAGGAAGAAACAAGAATTTAAAAAAATGAGGAGAGGCTTAGGAACCTTCAGGACTTCTTTAAACGTCCCAACATCCGAATTATAGGGGTACCAGAAGGGGAAGAAGAAGAGCAACCAGTGGAAAACTTATTTGAACAAATAATAAAGGAGAACTTCCCCAATCTGGCAAAGGAAATAGTCTTCCAGGAAGTCCAGGAAGCTCAGAGTCCCAAAGAAGTTGGACCCGAGGAGGAACACACCAAGGCACATTATAA
>PVKU01012343.1:0-36022 GCA_004027475.1 Anoura caudifer | reverse complement strand
TTGGTTAGGTTTATTCCTAGGTATTTTATTTTTCTTTTTGCTATATCAAATGGGATTTTTTTCTTGATTTCTGCTTCTGCTGTTTCATTGTTGGTATACAAAAATGCCTTTGACTTCTGGATATTGACTTTGTATCCTGCTGTTTGGCCAAATTCATTTATTAGGTTGAGCAGCTTTTTGGCCGAGTCTATAGGATTTTCTATGTACACTATCATGTCATCTGCAAACAATGATTGTTTTGTTTCCTCCTTTCTGATTTGGATGCCTTTTATTTCCTTTTCTTGTCTAATTGCTGTGGCTAAGACTTCTAATACTATATTGAATAGAAGTGGTGAAAGTGGACACCCTTGTCTTGTTCCTGATCTTAGTGGGAAAGCTTTTAGCTTTTGCCCATTGAGTATGATATTGGCTGTAGGCCTTTCATATATTGCCTTTATTATGTTGAGGAATGCTCCCCCTATTCCCACTTTACTGAGTGTTTTTATCATAAATGGGTGTTGTACCTTATCAAATGCTTCTTCCGCATCTATTGATATGATCATGTGATTTTTGTCTTAGCTTTGTTTATGTGATGTGTTACATTTACTGATTTGCAAATATTCAATCATCCTTGCATCCCTGGGATGAATCCCACTTGGTCATGGTGTATGATCTTTTTAATGTATTGCTGGATGTGGTTTGCCAATATTTTCTTGAGGATTTTAGCATCTATGTTCATCAGTGATATCAGCCTGAAGTTGTCTTTCTTTGTTGTGTCTTTATCTGGTTTTTGGATTAGGATGATGCTAGCTTCATAAAAAGAGTTTGGGAGTATTCCTTCATTTTGGAATTTTTTGAAAAGTTTGTGAAGGATAGGGGTTAGCTCTTCCTTAAATGCTTTGCAGAATTCTCCTGTGAAACCATCTGGTCCAGGGCTTTTGTGTGTTGGGAGTTTTGATTACTGCTTCAATTTTGTCAGCTGTTATTGGTCTGTTCAGGCTTTCTGCTTCTTCTTCATTAAGTTTTGGAAGATTATATTTTTCTAGAAACTTGTCTATTTCACCCAGGTTTTCAAATTTCTTGGCACACAGTTCTACATCATAATTTCTTACAATCCTTTGTATTTCTGTAGTGTCAGTTGTCATCTCTCCTCTTTCATTTCTGATTGTGTTTATTTGAGTTCTCTCTCTTTTTTTCTTGATGAGCCTGCATAAAGTCTTATCGATTTTGTTTAACTTTTCAAGGAACCAGCTCCTGGATTCATTGATCCTTAGAATTGTGCTTTTAGTCTCTATGTCATTTAATTCAGCTCTGATCTTGGTTATTTCCTTCCTTCCACTTGCTCTGGGCTGTTTTTGTTGTTGTTCCTTGAGTTCTTGATGGCTTCGGGTTAAGTTGTTTGTTTGAAATGTTTCTATCTTTTTTAGGTACGCCTGTATCACTATGAACTTCTCTCTGAGGACTGCCTTTGCTGTGTCCCATAAGTTTTAGGTTGTTGTGAGTTCATTTTCATTTGTTTCCAGAAACTTTTTGATATCTTCCCTAATTTCATTCTTGACCCATTCATTGTTTAATAGAATTCTATTCAATCTCATAATTTTGAGTGTTTTGGGTTTTTCTCCTTGGGGTTGGTTTCTAGTTTCAGTCTCTTGTGGTCAGAGAAAATGTTTAGTATGGTTTCAATTTTCTTGAATTTGTTGAGGCTTGTTTTGTGTCCTATCATGTGGTCTATCTTTGAAAATGTTCCATGTGCATTTGAAAAGAATGTGTATTTAGTTTCTTTGGGATGAAGAGCTCTATATATATCAGTTAAGTCCATTTCCTCTAGAGTGTTTTTCAATGCCACAATATCTTTGTTGATATTTTGTTTAGAAGATGTGTCCAATTTTGACAGTGGGGTGTTAAAATCCCCTAGTATAATTGTGTTACTGTCAATATCTTTCTTGAAGTTCTCTAAGATTTTCTTTATGTATTTAGGTGCTCCTATGTTGGGTGCATATATATTTACAATGTTTATGTCTTTCTGGTGGATTCTTCCCTTGAGTATTATGAAGTGACCTTCTGGGTCTCTTTATGGCCCTTTTTTGAAGTCTATTTTGTTTGATATGAGTATTGCTACGCCAGCTTTTTTTTTTTTCTGTCTGTTTGCTTGGAAAATTTGTTTCCAGCCCTTCACTTTGAGTCTGTGTAGGTCTTTTGTCCTGAGGTGGGTCTCTTGTTGGCAGTATATGTGTGGGTCATGCTTTCTTATCCATTCAGCTATTCTGTGTCTTTTGATTGTAGCATTTAATCCATTTACATTTAAGGTTATTATTGATAGGTACTTATTCATTGCCATTTTTTGTACCTGTGTTCCTCTCTCTCTCTCTCTCCCTCTCTCTTTACCTTCCTTTCCTTAAAGCAGTCCCTTTAGCATCTCTTGCAGAGCTGATTTGGTAGAGGTGTATTCTTTTAGACTTCTTTTGTCTGGGAAGGTTCTTATTTGGCCTTCTATCTTGATTGAAAGCCTTGCTGGGTAAAGTAGTCTTGGTTGCAGGCCTTTGGTTCTCATTACTTGGAATATTTCTTGCCATACTCTTCTGGCTTGGAGCGTTTCCATTGAGAAGTCAGCTCCAACCTTATCAGGGCTATCAACCTTGCATTTTACTTCCTGTTTCTCCCTTGCTGCCTTTAAGATTGTCTCTTTGTCTTGGAATTTTGCCATTTTGATTATGATGTGTCATGAAATGGGCCTCTTTGGGTTCCTCTTGTTTAGGACTCTCTGTGTTTCCCGGATTTGTGTGACTTTTTCTCTCATCAAATTAGGGAAGTTTTCCATCATTACTTTTTCAAATAGGTTTTCTATCCCTTGCTCTTCCTCTTCTCCTTCTGGTATCCCTATTATATGGATATTATTATGTTTCATATTGTCTTGCATTTCTCTTAATCCCTCTTCATTCTTTCTGAGCCTCTTTTCCTTTTCTTGCTCTTTCTGGGTCCTTTTCTACTCTGTCCTCCAACTCACTGATTCGATCTTCTGCTTCATCAGTTCTGCTTTTCATTCCTTCTACTGTGTTCTTCAATTTAGAAATTGTATACTTCATTTCCTCTTGGCCCTTGTTGATAGTTTCTCTTTACTTTTTCATGTTGATATAGTTTGCAGTGAGTTCATTGTAGCTTCCCTGTAGTTTCTGGTAGCTCATTCAGAGCTCACTGAACCTCCATATAACCATTGCTTTGAACTCAATATCTGAGAGTTGAGTTGCTTCCATTTCATTTAGCATTCTTTCTGGGGCTTCCTCCTTTCCTTTCATTTGGAGATTGTTTCTTTGTCTTCCTATTGTTTGTGAGACTCTTCTTGTTAGCCTCAGCTTCTTAAACAGATCTGTTCTGGCTCCCTGGGTTTATGGTGTGATGTGAACTTCTGTGGTAGAATACCTGTGAGATTCAGTGATGCAGTCTCCTTCAGGTATCATGGTGTTCATAGCTTCCACTGTGTCAGCTGTTGGGATGCTCCCTCTTCATGTCCAACTCTGGTTTTTTCACAGTTTTGGGTTTTTTTTTTTTTTTGTCTCACTCATGGTTGTTTAAAAAGAGAAAAGAAAAAAATGAAAAAAGAAAAAAGAGGAAGAAGAGATAACATTGGAAATAAAGGAAGAAGGAATAAAACAAGGAAGAAGGAAAGAGAAGCAAATGGAATTGAGGGATAAAAAATAAACTATATATATTTTTTATTTTTATTTTTTATAAAAAACCCTCTTGCTGGTTTCAAACTTGCCAAGCTGTTTTGTTTTGTTTGGTTTGGTTTGGTTTGGTCTTGCTGGCTGCAATGGGCTGAGGGGTGACAGTATTGCTTTTCTCCCTGTTCAGCACTCAGTCAGCTTTGGGCTACTCTCTCCAGAGCTAGCCACACAGTCTCCCCAGAGCTAGCCAGGCACCTCTCTGTGCAGGGCCTGGGGCATGCATTCAGAGCCTCCTGGGGAGCACACACTTTTCCTGAGTTTATGGGTATGAGCTCGGATCTCCTACGGGGCATGCGCCAACCCCAAGTTTATGCATGTGGGTTCCAGGTTTCCTGCTTTGCACATGCTCACCCTAAGGTCACAGGCATGATCTTTGGGTTTCCCATGGTTCATGCACACTCCCCAGGTTCCCAGTGTGAGCTCCGGGTGTTCCACGAAGCCCTCTCCTCTGGTTGTGGGTGCCTCTAGTCTCACAGGCATCTCTGGTCATGCGCGCTTTGGTGTGCACTCCTCCCAGGGCTATGTGTAGGTGCTCACAGCCCAGCATGTTTTCCACTCAGACCTTAACTTCTCTCTCTGCAACTTCAAGCAACCAGGTCTCTCCCATTGCTCCTCAAACCTTGTTTGGCCAGGGAGGGAGCAATTGACCCAGCTCCCTCCCTAGAGCGCTGTGGCAGACATAGCAAGTGCCTGCCTGGGGCCTCCACCGCCCTGGTCTCACGCTGATCCCTGGGCTCTTATTGTCCTGAAGTACTCTCCTTACTGTCTGTTTTTTTAATGTCCGCTACAATTTTTGATCTCCTATTTTCATATATGCTGTGGTACTGTTGGCTGTTTTCTCTGTTCCTCCATAGATTGCCTAGATTTTTCTCTCATGTGTAGGGGTAAGTGGAATCTGCTCCCTCCTACCGTGCCACCATCTTCCCTTTTTCTGTTGAAGTTCTTTCTAAATTCTTCTACTCTTCCCCTAAGTTTATTGAGCATCCTTATAACCATGTTTTGAACTCTGTATCTAGTAGATTGCTTGCTTCCATTTTGTTTAGTTCTTTTTCTGGAGTTCTTTTCTGTTCTTTCATTTAGGTCATGTTTCTTTGTCTCCTCATTTTGGCAGCCTCCCTGTGTTTGTTTCTATGTATTATGTAGAGCTGATATGTCTCCCAGGCTTAGTAGAGTGGCCTTATATAGTAGGTATCCTGTAGGGTCCAGTGGCATAGCCTCCCTGTTCACGTGAGCTGGGCATTCTAGGTGCACCTCCCTAAATGTGGGCTGTGTACACCCTCCTGTTGTAGTTGAGCCGTGATTTCTGTTGGTACATCATTGGGAGGGACTTACTCCCAGGCCTATCTGCTGCAAGCACTGGCTGTGACCCCTATGGAAGATTAGCTGTACAGGGGCCCATCCCACAGAGCAGGACTTACTTCAGCAGGGCTCTGGTGCCCACTGAGTCTGCCCCTTGAGTGTGTCACTTGTGGAGGTGTTCAAGTGGTGCTTTGACATGGTATGAAGCTGTTCACTAAGTGCACTAGCTCTGGGATCTCCTGGGAGGTTCAAGCCAAGGTCAGCCTCTGCTTATTTTCTGCCTGAGGTCTCCTGGCATGAACTACAGAGTGATCTTCAGATGGCTTCTATTTGAGCTGACTTTGGAGGTGCCCAGGCTGTGAACCATGGCCATTTGCCACTAGTGCCTGGCTTGGTGTCACTAAGCAAGAAGTATGAGGCATGCTGAGGTCAGATGCTACTTGTCTGAGAGATTTTAGGAAAGTCTGAAGCATAAGGAAAGACAGGCCATTTGTATGGAGAAGTCACTGGAAACAGTTTGGTTAGGCCCTAAAGATGGTGGTATAGGTCTCAGGGTATCACCAGAGTAGGGTAAACAGTAATAGCCAGGTTGAAGAAGACTCATATATGATGCCTGCTGGCTCTATATAGGGAGGACCCAGAAAAGAAATAATGCCCTCTGCTAGCACTTTTTTTCTGGCAGCAAGTTGTCCCTCCAGCCCTCATCCTAAAGCCAGACTATTCAATTCCTCCTTGCAAGACCCTGATGCCTTTTGAGCTGCTGCCCCAGCACTGGAACTCAGATAGAGTGAGTCTGAGTAAGTCAATGCAGGCCCTTTAAGAGGAACTTCCCAGAATTTCAGCAGCCTTTGTTTCACTCAGCCATAATTCCGAGTGGTTTTTATAGGCAGAATTTATAGGGACTTCTCTTCCTGGGATCGGAGCCATGGGCTGGGTGGGTGGGGGTCTAGTGTGGGGCCAGGACTCTTAATCCTCAAGGGGGACCTCCATAGCTGAGATATTCCTCCCAATTTTTATCCACCACACATGGGTGTGGGACCAGCCCATTCTGTGTCTCTACCCCTCCTACCAGTCTTGAGATGGCTTCTCCTTTGAATCTCTAGTTGTAGGATTTCCATTCAGCTAGATTTCAGGTGGTTCTGAATAATGGTTGTTCTGTAGTTTAGTTGTAAATTTGATGTGTTTGTGGGAGGATGCAAGTACCACATTTACCTAGGTTGCCCTCTTTGCCAGAAGCTTCTATAGTTGTTTTATGTTTCTCACTTAAAAATACCACTCTTATAGCAATAATTAAAGATAAAGTGATCTCCTGGTAGGTATAAGTTGCCCTTTCTAAGAGCACTGTATTTTGCAAATGCTATGATTTTTTTTAGCCATTGTTTGTGTGAATTGCAAGAGTTTTGCAAAAAGTAATGTATGAGGAATTTACTTGTAGATGTAGAGCATGCAATACAGTAAGCCAATGTGGGCCACCTTACTCCAACCTATGTGTAGTCCGCCGGGATTTTAGGAGAGGCCTAACCACTTCTCTCCCATGGTAGATAGCTTCAAGCAAAAATGTCAACATATGAAACTGAAGCATTGATATATGATACAGGAGAAAAGAGGAGTAGAGAACTTCTATATGTACCTAACCCAGACTGATGTCATATCCAATGTGTAAACCCACATTGGACCTTTGCTTCTGACATGGATTATCACTGAAGTACCCATGTACTCACCAGTTCCACATACAATGATTTAGGTATATGTAGCCCAGTTATGAAAACAACATTTCTATCTCTGAAAAATGTTAATTAAGCTTAGATAACAATTTTGAGGCATGTAGCATTTGCTAAAACTTAAAACTATCCTAAGCATTGGGGGAATAAAAATTAATATTTCCTTCAATAGGTGGGCACAGTAAATTACAGAAAATGGAAAAAGATTTATAATTATAATAAAATGCCACAAATATGACAACAGAGTCATGTGCAAGATGCTTTGGGAATATAAAAGAATGGTCTTGGAGGAGACCAGAAAAGTTTTCACAGAAATGATTTCTGAGATGAATAATAAAAAAAGCATGGAATGAAAAAGGAAGACATTGCATTTCACACAGAGAGACCAGCACTAGCTAAGTCTGTACATCTTATTACCATAGATGTAAGGGCTGCCAGGAATATTCTCAACACAATACTCATTACAGATGACAAAGGAAAACTGCCACTGGCTATGCTTCATCTGAATAACTTTGTTCATTTTTAGTACTATATAATATACCATTGATGAAGATACCACAATTTCTACCCATTTGATTTTTCAAGGGCATCTTCATTGTTTACACCTTGGGGCTATTATGAAAAATGCGCCTCTGCATATTTTTGTCTAAGTCACTTGGTGCACATGTGCAAGATATTCCTATGGGTATATCCTAGAAGAAAAACTGTTGACTCAGGAGGCTTGCAGCTTCAAGTTTGAGGGATAAAGATCAACCATTTCCAAAAGCAATCACTCCAATGAACACTCCCACTATAACTTCACATTTTCACCACAGAGTGTAGGATTGGTTGGTTGTAAATTATAGCCATACTTGTAATCTGAAGTGATAGTTCATTATAGTTTTAAGTAACCCTTCCCTGATTACTAATTAGAATGAATATTTTTCAGATATTATTTGCCCATTTCAATATCTTCTTTTGTTTAGTTTCTAATCAAGTCTCTTGCCCATTTTCTGTATACTGTTCCTTTCTTCTGTATTAATTTGTAGGATATATGAAGTCTTCCCATTTAATATGAATAATAGAGGCATTTATTGAAGAAGATACAAAGATACAAGAAACATTTTCCATAGGACAATGACATCTCAATCTCCTTCAAAGTAGGCACCTTGGAACCTCACACTTCTCCCAGTCACTATTTGCTACCCCATCATATTTTCCTGAATTTCATCAACAGTCTGAAATCTCTTCCCTTTCAAAATTGATTTTAGTTTTGGGGAAAGCAAGAAGTCACAGAGCACCAAATCTGGGCTGTAGGAGGACTGAGTCATCTGGGTGATTTGATGCTTTGCCAAAAAACTCTGTACAAGCCCTGGCTGGTGTAGCTGAGTGGATTGAGTATGAGCCTGTGAACCAAAGGATCACGGTTCGATTCCCAGTCAGGGCACATGCCTGGGTTGCAGGCCAGTTCCCGGCAAGGGATGCACAGGAGGCTACCATACATTAATATTTCTCTCCCCCCTGCTCTCTCTTTCCTTTCCCCTCTAAATATAAATAAATAAAATGTTAAAAAAATTCTTTAAAAAAAACTCTGTACAGGAAGTGATGCATAAGAGGGCACATTGTCATGATGAAGCTGCCAATCACCAGTTGCCTGTACCTATAGACTTCTGAATCATCTGAATAATTTCCTTGGAGGAATGCTCAAGCAAATACAAAATTTGAGGCAGATCCATTGCTCTACTTACTCAGTCATTGTACTCAGTGAGTACACATGTTCACTTAGTGGCATGTACACATGTTGCACATGTTCACATGTTACATGTGCACACATGTTCTACCACACCCCACAGCCAGAAGTCATCATTGTTCATGCATGCGCATTCCAGTCCACTCTCCTTAGCTGCCAGGTTATATTGATGTTGTACAAACTGTTCTCATTATATTAACAATGACTGGACTTTTTCTGGACAGACCTTATATATCATAATTACTGACATTTTTGCAAATGTCTTCTATTCTGAAACTTGCCTTTACATTTTCTCGATGGTGACTTTTTCTTTTTTTAAACAGAAGTTCTTCATTTTAAGAATCTAATTTAGCTCTTTTCTATTGTGATTAATGCTTTTGGTTTTTGGTCATTGTATTCTCCTTAAAGTCTCTACCCCACAGTCATAAAGATTTTCTCCTGTATCATCTTTCAGAAACTCTCCTGTTTTATTTGTCATATTTGGATCTATAGTCCACCTGGAATAGGCTATCCCTCCTACTGCCGCTTGGTCAGAAATCAGATGTTTGTATGTGCATCTGCCTTTTTCTGAACTTTCTATTCTGTTCCCTTGGTCTTTTTTTCTTATCTTCACACCAACATACTGCCTGACTTATTGTTCCTTAAATAATAAGTCTTGATATACAGATAGGTTCTCCTACATTGTTCTCATCTTCAAGACTGACCTGGCTCTTATACCATTTGTCTTTTAGAAACAATTTATCCACTTCTACACACACATGCATGCATACCAATAGATTTTTACTGTGCTTGCTTTCAACCTAAAAGTCATTTTGGGGGGAGAATTAACATCTTCAAAATATTGTCTCCATTTAACTAGGTATTTAATGTCTCTTTAATAATTTTATATACCTTGCATAAATGTCTCATAGACTTTTATTAGATATATTCCTAAATATATGACTCTGTTGATGATATAGAAAAGTTATGTTTTAAACTGATTGCACAGAAAATTAGCTAAGCTCACTAATATTAACAACTTGTCTTTTTGGATTTTTATGTTAACAATCATATCATTCATAAACAATGGCAGTTTTATTTCTTCTTTCAGTATTTATGCCATTAACTGACTTGCCCTGCCTTATGGCATTTGCTAAGTCCTCTAAGTAGAACATTGAACAGATACGATAGTGGTGGTATTGCTGTCCCATTCCCAGTCTCAAAGGGAAAGGCTTAAACAATTCACCATGTACTGCATTATATGTTGTGGGTTTTATAGATATCCTTAATTACATCAAGTAAAATACCTTCTATTTTTAGTTTGCATAGTTATATTAAAGTCAGGATCTGGTAGTTTCATCTCTGGTGTCTGTGTCATAAACAAAGTTAAAGACAAGGGATGAAGTGGCAGAAAATATTTGTGAGTTACAGAACAGAGGACTAACTGCCATAAGGAATGCTGGTATCACTACCAGCTCTGATTTTCTCATGGACATTTCCAAACACTGTGTCCCAGGCTACAGCTGTTAGGAGTGGAAGTTTCACCAGTCTAGGAGCATAAATGAGCAAATTCTTCAGAAAGCTAACTGTATTCCTTTCAAAGGTTTGTCTTTTCTTCTGTGGATATGCTCTCTCTAATTTTTAACAAGTAAATGCTATTTTTCTAATAAAGTATTATAACACATGATACTTTAAGATTTTTCATGTTGTTATTTGACAATCTAAAAATATTAGTAATTTTTTACAGATCCCTCTAAATCCTTTTATTGATTCGATTGGTTTAAGAAACTTCTCACCTAATGTACATGGGTGATGACAAAGAAAAAGGACCCAGTGCATTATGGAGATAAGGAGGGGAACCTTTAGAAAATATGGAGAAGAAGGAAGTAAACCAGAGCAGTGCAATATCATAAAGCCAAGGAAAACAAGAGATTTTGACTTGGTGACTGGGTGTGTCAAGAACTAAGAACTAAGTAAAATGGAGACTATAAAATATGTATTGTGTTTAGTAACAAAGGGGATATTAGTTACTCTGGTTGAAGTAAAGCCAGGCTAAATACTATTAACTGAAGAAAGAGTGGTGAGAAAGTGGAGACATTGACTTGTACAATTTTTTTCTGAGAAATTTAATATCGAAGGAAAAAGTGTGTTTCAATTCTGGTGTGTATATAGGATTTGGGTTGACTGGTTGCTTGGTTGGTTGGTTTGTTTTGAAGATGAGAGCTGATGAAACAAAATTAATGTTAATAGAAAACCCAGGGGGAAGACAGGGGTTTTAGAAATATAGGAGATAGAGGAAATGATTAATGGGGAGGGATTCCAAGAAGATGAAGTTAAATAGAATTCTATAGGCTACAGATAGAAGGTTTCGCTGCAGGCAGAAAGGGTTACCTTCATTCTCTGTACATCATGAAATAAGGTCCACAGCCTAGGCCTGGGACTGCATAGCTGCCAGACAGCTCAGCATCCGTCGTCTCTGTGAGTCATGTCCACGTTAGCGAGAGGTACATCCTTCCCAGTCACTTTCATGCTAGTCATCTTGGAAGTCAGTGGAACTAGAATTTGGAAGAACTACCATCAGGTAGAAGAATAGCCAGTGAAAGTCCCTTGAGACACAGCAGTTAATGTCAGACTAGAATTAGGAGAGAGAGAATGGAAAAGGGAAATAGGAACCACCTTCTGTCCTCTCCACATTTCCCATGCAGGTTCCATCAGGCTTCGCCTGTCTCATTCAACAGCCACCATTCCCGAATTCTTTATCCTTCATCCAAAGAGCATTCATTCTCTGAGCTCATTGTGCTCAGGCAGGTTTTAGAAGAAAGGGAATATCTTAAACTCATGAAGAATAAGATACGTATTTAAATATTAAAAAAACAAGATTTTAAGCTTAAAGAATGCATCTCTAAAGGAGAATTTAAGCAGTTTACTAGTAACACAAGAAATCTTTTTGGAAGAGAAGGCTTTCTTGTGCCTTTATATATACTTTAGAACCCATCAAACACAGTGACATTTAGTCTGCAACCTAAGTAACAGCATCAAGCTGAGGGGGACATGGAGCTAAAGTCTATCCCTGGTGAGGGTGATATTAACAATTTGAAATTTTCTTTTTTCCCAATTTCAATCAACATGTGTTGAGCTTATACCCTGTTCTAAAAAATTAGGCATTATTTCCCCAAATCTGTTTGTTCCAACATCAGGCAATCATCTGAGGAGGAAGGCAGGGCTCTAGTTTCTGCAGTAAGTCTGTGAGAACCCCAAGAGACATCAATCAGCCTGAGGTAGTTGGTTTGTTTCAGAAGAGCATGACAGAAAATGGGTTCTTAGAGAAATATGGTTGAAAAGGAATCCTTGACCTTAGAAGGAGGTGGGGGAAATGTATTCATGGAACTGAATCTGAATTCTACAATCCTGTCACAGGCAGGAAGAGCCAAACATAAAAGCAGAAAAACATAAGATTTCTAAGTATTAAAAAAAAAAGCTGAGAAGCTAATTTCTCTCCATTCACCTTAACATAAAAGCTTTTAAGGAACACTTTAGTAATTTCCTTCAAACAAATAATAAATCATCTACTCCGCAAAGGGGGACTTCCCGTGAAGCTCAGACTCTTCCCAGAAGTAGGAGAGCTTTGGGCAGGTGGACTTGGCAAATGAGCTGGATTCACCTTGGCATCATGTCCAAGGCACTGCTGCTCCTCTCAGAGATCCAAGCCAATGAGTTCCAGGTGGGAATGGACATGGTCCGCCCTGTTGGCATAGAAGAGAGGAGGCACTCAGGTAATATTATCTGGATGTTAAATGAATATTTCATCTGGTGCTGCAGTGGATGGCTCTTCAGAGTAAAAGGTAGAGGCTCCATGTGTTTCCAAACTGGGTTGAACTCCATGGGGAGTCAAGCAATCTGGGAAGAGGCCTCACTGGCCAGAGTCCTCTATATCCCCCTTGGGACCATGGTGTTGTCATCTTCGGCATGACTGTGGAAGGAGGCTCAGACAGAACACCAGGCTGGGGGCATGAAGGCTTTCTTTAGCTTCGTGCAGGACTAGCACTGGCAGAGAATCAGAGAAAGCAAAGAGAGATTTGCACAGCTCCAGAGATTCTCAAACTCTGACTTAAAAGATGGTTTCCTCATGTTTCCCAATAACGCAAGGAAGGTGCTGGTGGGCAGCAAAAAGTGTTCCTGGCAGCAGTCCAGTTGACCTCAAAAAGCTATTAAGGAGTCATTTTAAAATTTTTTCACACAAACATGTCCAGAATATTGACCAGAAGAGAGAAGAAGAAAGACTACTGCTAAGCAATTTTCTTTAACATGTTCCCACCTCCCCTCAGCTGTGTGTTTGGCAGGGATCTCACAGAAATTGCTGCACAAGCTATCAACCTAGGTTTTATGTAATATTCTCCATGTTTATAATACCCAAGTTTCCATAAAACTATCTCCACATCCACAGATGGCAGGAAACATGGACATCAAGATATGCTTTCTACAGGTGGCTATTTATTCATTTTCAGTAAGTGCTAAATACATCGAGGTTCTTAATTAGCTTTTAAATTGTATAATGACAGGACAGAATTAACAGTGTAGTACACAGAAGACCAGACTATGCTTTGTTATCAGAAGAAATACATAACCCTACAACTTTGGGAAGTTTACCTCTTATAAGGGGCTCTTTCTTTAATTCTTCTTTTATTTCTAACTAACCCATTAATTTATTCATTCATTGAAATCATTATAGTCTACCAAGTAAGTACCAGACACTAAGATAAATGATAGGGATTTGGGATACAGAGGACAGGGAGTATGGGATAGATAACATTTCTTTATTTTCCTACCACATAAAATTTATACCTTGAGAGGTCTTCAGTAAGGTACAGAGGTTCTCATACTCTCAGGTGAAAGATAGGGAAGTGGGAGAAATGCAATCAACCATTTCTATTTGTACATGGTCAATCCTTTGTCTCCCCTTTCCTGATACATACTAGCTACATGTAACCCAATATTTTCCAGGGAGAGAAAAAATAATCTCAATCCCTCCTGTCTCTGACAGCCAATTGCTTGTCTCCCTCTAAGGGAGTCTGAGGCAGACACCGGCCAGCAGTGTCTGCATCATTATGGATGAATTAAAACAATCACACAGACTACCAAGTCCGGTGGAAGAAATAGTAAAACAGCATGGCTTTTCTCTTAAGAGAAGCAAAAGCTGTGGCCTCCACCAGGACAGGCCTTTATTCTAATTTCTCCTCACATTACAAGATGGTTCTCCTTCCCCATCCCCAGGTTACAACAAAGGAGCCAATGCCCCTCATTACATCACAGAAGAAGGATATCAGCAAATGAATAGGCAGCCTTACACCTGTCCCAAGGTTTAGCACTTGCAGGGTGAGGGGGTTTTAGCAAAGAGCAAATCCCAAAACAGCTTAGGTATATTGCAAATCTGATTATCCACAAAAGACCCTATCTGTGGGCGTGGATCCTGTGCATCTCCAAGTGGGAGCTGGGCCTACACCACACAGGAGTGTCTGCCACAGGAGTCTGCATCTGGGAAGTTGGTACTGAGTTGGGACCAGCCCTCAAAGAACTCAAGGTTATCTTCATGATAACCCCATAAGGGAACACAATCTACAGCCTTCAAAATATCTCACCCAGCCTCAGCTTTCTACTTCAAAACTGTCTTTAACTGAAGATTTAATCACCTCTTCTAGATCATTCAGAAAATATTATTAATATTTTGTCGGTTGTGAAGACATTTTCTTTGCTTATCTATCATTTACAACTCCCCCACTAGCTTTCCAAAAAGATTCAAGGCTGCTTAAGATATATAATACATGTATCATATGGTTTTAAAAATAGAATAATACGAAGAAGTAGGGGAAGATTTATGAGAGTTCCTATTTTTTTCTTTTATAGTAGTCACATAAAGAATCATGCGATGCTAAGACACAGCAAGCTTGTGTTTGACACTAGAGCTTCCTTCCTAAAGTCCTGAGGGCTCACCCCGGCCCAAGCACCATCCAGTACTTGCAGGCGCTAGCTTGTCTCACTCTTGAAACACACCCATCAGGGGGATATTATCATCAACTTTATTTTAAATCTCAGAAAAACTTAAGTTTAAAGAGGTTAAGTAGATTCTCAAAAGTCACACAGCTAGTGAGGGGCTGAGAGAACACCCATCCAAATGGTCTCCAGAGCAGTTTACTGCTGATGAGTATTATTTTTTAATTTTTAATTTTATTATTGTTCAAGTACAGTTTTCTGCCTTTCCCCCCACCTCTCCTGCCCACCCCAGCCATTCCCATCTCCCTCCCCTGATTTGTCCATGTGTCCTTTATAATTGTTCCTGAAAGCCCTTCACCCTTTTCCCCTCATTATCCCCTCCTGTCTTTCCTCTGGTTACTCTCCTTTTGTTCTTAGTTTCAATGTCTCTGGTTATATTTTGCTTGCTTATTTGTTTTGTTGATTGGGTTCCACTTAAAGGTGAGATAATATGGTATTTGTCTTTCACTGCCTGGCTTATTTCACTTAGCATAATGCTCTCCAGTTCCACCCATGCTGTCTCAAAGGATGGGATCTCCTAATTTCTTTCTGCTGCATAGTATTCCATCATGTAAATGTACCACAGTTTTTTGATCCATTCATTTACTGATGGGCACCTAGGTTGCTTCCAGCACTTACTTGACTTACTGTAAATTGTGCTGCTATGAACATTGGGATGCATAGGTTCTTCTGGATTGGTGTTTCAGGATTCTTAGGGTATAACCCCATCAGTGGAATTGCCAGGTCAAAAAGCAGTTCCAGTTTTAGATTTCTGAGGAAATTCCATACTGTTTTCCCCAGTGGCTGCACCAGTCTGTATGTGGTCTATCTTTGAAAATGTTCCATGTGCATTTGAAAAGAATATGTATTTTGCTTCTTTGGGGTGAAAGGCTCTATATATATCAGTTATGTCCACGTGGTCTAGGGCATTGTTCAATGCAGCAATATCCTTTTTGATATTTTGTTTGAAAGATATATCCATTTTTGATAGTGGGGTGTTAAAATCCCTTACTATAATTGTGTTGCTGTCAATATCTTTCTTGAAGTCTTGCAAAATTTTCCTTATATATTTGGGGGCTCCTATGTTGGGTACATGTATATTTACTATATTTATGTCTTCTTGATTTATTCTTCCCTTGAGTATTATGAAGTGTTCTTCTGGATCTCTTTTTATGGCCCTTTTTTAAAGTCTATTTTGTCTGATATAAGTATTCCTACACCAGCTTTTTTTTAAATCTCCATTTGCTTGGAATATTTGTTTTCAGCCCTTCACTTTCAGTCTGTGTAGGTCTTTTGTTCTGAGGTGGGTCTTATGTAGGCAGCATATGTGTGGGTCATGATTGCTTATCCATTCAGCTACTGTATGCCTTTTGATTGGAGCATTTAATCCTTTACATTTAAGGTTATTATTGATATGTACTTATCCATTGCCATTTTTTTCATACCTGTGTTCCTCTCTCTCTCACTCTTTTTTTCCTTCCTTTTCTTAAAGCAGACCCTTTAGCATCTCTTGCAGAGCTGGTTTGGAGGAGGTGTATGCTTTGAGGCTTCTTTTGTCTGGGAATCTCCTTATTTCACCTTCCATTTTAATTGAGAGTCTTGCTGGATGGTGTAGTCTTGGTTGCAGGCCTTTGCTTTTTGTTATTTGGAATATTTCTTGCCATTCCCTTCTGGCTTGTAGGGCTTCCATTGATAAGTAAGATGCTAGCCTTATTGGGGCTCCCTTGTATATTACTTTCTGTTCCTCCCTTACTGCCTTTAAGATTCTCTTTTTTGGGGGAATTTTGCCATCTTAATTATGATGTGTCTTACAGTGGGCCTCTTTGGGTTCCTCTTGATTGGGACTCTCTGTGTTTCCTGGATTTGTGTGACTTTTTCTTTTATCAAATTAGGGGAGTTTTCCATCATTACTTTTTCAAACAGGTTTTCTATCCCTTGCTCTTCTTCTCCTTGTGGTATCTCTATTATAAGGATATCATTATGTTTTATGTTGTTCTGCAGCTCCCTTACCACCTGTTCATTCTTTCTGAGTCTCTTTTCCTTTTCTTGCTCTTTCTGGGTGTTTTTTTCTACCTTGTCTTCCAGCTTGCTCATTTGATCCTCTGCTTCACCTAACCTGTTTGTAATTTCTTCTGGTGTGTTTATTTCCAATATTTTATTGTTCATTTCTTACTGGTTTTTGTTTATAGATTCTATTTCCTTTTTCATACTGTTGTAGTTCTTGCTCAGTTCCTTATAATTGTCTGTGAGTTCCTTGAGCATCTTTATAACCATTACTTTGAATTCTATATATGATAGGTTGATTACCTCCATTTCATTTAGCTCTTTTAGTGGGAGTCTTCCACTCATTTTGATTGCAGGTTCTTTCTTTGTCTCCCCATTTTCACTCCTGATGTTTCACTTTGCTAGCTGTCTTTGTAGGGTGAACTTCTATGGTAGGAATTCTGTGGGATTCAGTGGTGTAGTCTCTTTGATCTCCTTGTCTGGATGCTCTAGGTTTGCCCTTTCTTCTGTTTGTGTGGGCTCTGTTGATGTACTTAGGTTTTTACCTTTTGGTGCTTCCTTTGTTGGTGGTTTCTCTCCTCCAGCGGGTATACTGATATTCACAGCTCCCACCTATTCTTGTGTGTGATCAGTGGCAGGCAGTAGGCAAAATGGATTAAGACAGCAGGGGCATATTCTATGGGATTTAAAATACTAGCAAATAGAGAAGAGACAGGAGATTCTTTGGATAAGTATGGCGTTAACTGTGATATTTCACCCAATGAGCCACTTTTTATAAAAGGTAAAAGAGAGATAAGACTCTTGTTAGAGGGGAGGAGGACTGTGAGTTGAATCCAGAAAACAGAGTGCTTGTGCAAGGTTATATGATGAGATACAGTGAGAGTAAAGGATAGAAAGTAGGCATAGTATGCAAGAGAATAGAGAACCACAACAATAATAAAGCTCAGGAATAAAGTGAAGTGGGCTAAGATCAGGGAGGGTTGCTGTGTAGTATTTACAATTGTATGGAACAGCAATTATTTACAATAGTACTGGAACAACAATAATATGACAAGAAATGTATGATTTGGATAACCAGAATAGAAAATGCATGATCAAGAGTGTGTGTTATTGGAACATTAGTGAAGTGAAAGAAAGAAAATTACAATAAAGAGAGAATAAGGAAAACCAGTCAAACAATGCAATTAAACAGAGAAATAAAATGAAGAAAACTAAACACAAAGAAGAGAAATAAAAAACTAATAAAATAAAAGACATAAAAATAATGAAAAAATAATAATAATACAAATAAACAATAAAATGCCAGTTTTATGGGATAGCAAAGGGACATTTATCTGTTTCTCAAGTTTGGGGGTTCACCTTGTGCTCCCCTTTTGGATTAGTTTCTGGACCTTTCATAACTCCAGGTCTTATTGTCTCACTTGTGGGAAGAAAAAAAAGAAGAAAAGAGAGAAAGGAAAGAAAAAGAAATAAGCCTCCTGTTGACTTTAAACCAGTTGAGCGAGTTCTACTGGTCTTCCTAGATGCCACAGAAAGAGAGGGGCTGGGCTTCACTTTTCTGCCTTCCTATGGTTTTGGGAGGATGAAGACCAGGTCTGGGCCACAATATTCACAGTTGCCCAGCCTCCAGCCCAGGTACTCTGTGAGCTGTCAGGCCCCCACTGTTCATCTGCGCCAGGCGTAGGCCTTTAATTCACCAGCTGCACTGAGTTCCTTGCGATGAGCCTCCTCCTTGCTCTTTTTGAGCCCACTGTGGCCAAAGCCCACTGTGGGACAAACAGTGTCAGTCAGCCTCTGGTCCCATGGCACCACTCAGCCTCTGAGCGAGCAGTTTGAGTCAAACTCAGGAGTGCTGGTCAAATCAGCTTCAGGTCTAGTGGTGCAAGGAGCAGCCAGAATCAGGTACCCAGGAAGTCGCCTGATCTAAGTGTGGGTGCACAGCTCAAATCACCCTCCCAGGGAGCCAGCCACTGCATGAGTTCCTTATAAAGCAGCTGCCCCCCATTCTTAACGAGTGCACTGCTTTTCACACAGCCCAGCTTTCTAACCAGCCTGGAGACTATCCAGGCCAGAGTACGACATGGCCCAACTCTACTCCCTTCTCCAGGTGTCACCCGGCTCCCCAATTTCTCTGGTAATGACCTAGCAGGTGTCCACAGTCCCATCAGGTATATACAGCCTCTGTATCTCCCACTTTGTCTCTATTCCCCCCAGCAACTTCAAGCATCCAGGTCCTTCCTTGTGCCAGGCTGCCCTCCCTGCTCTGATAGGGGAGGGAGGTGGTGATCTAATTCTCCTCCCCGTACTCTGAGGCAGGCATTGGGCCAGGGGCCACATCAGCCTAGGTCCCTGTGCAGATCCCAGGGACCTTAGCATCCCAGCATAAGCACCTCACCATCTGGTTTGCAATGTCCTCTAGAATTTTTGGACTCCAAACTTCATATAAGCTGGGATTCTGTTGGCTGTTCACTCTGTTCCTCAAAAGGTCAGCTAGGTGTTCTAGTTAAACACAGGGAGAAGTGGGTTCCACTCCCACCTACCTTGCCACCATCTTTTCCAGATGTCTATTTATTTTTATTTTTTAATTCTGTTACATTTGCTGGCGTAACATTGGTTAATAAGAATATATGTTTCAAATGTACAATTCTGTAATATATCATCTGTATATTGCATTGTATGTTCACTTTCCAAAGTTTAGTTTCCTTTCCTCACCATGTATTTGGCCCTGTTTCCACTCTTCTCCCTCTCCCCTGCCTCCTTTCCTCTAGTAAGGAAACCCCATACTACTGTCTATGTCTATGAGCTTGTTTGTTTTGTTTATTGCTTATTGTTTTATATCCTACATATAAGTAAAATCATAAATATTGGGTGACACCCCCTTAGTGAATGGATCATGAGCTCAACTGAGTAGCTTGTGATCCCTTATCAAGTGAATAAGATAGAATAGCAATGACCAAAGTACATCTCTCATAGTAAAAAGCAAGTAACACTTCAAGAAATTTTGTTTTCAGTTTCCATGTGTGTTTGTATGCTGAACTATGATACAAAACTTATTTCTAACTGTGAAGTACTATCTTTAAAAATGTCAAAGAACATCTACCACTGCAGCAATAGCAGAGACAATATAGTTTGCTTTTGTAAGAACAAAAGTCCAGAGGGTAGAAAAGCATCTGAGGGCCATGTTTCCCACTCAGAGAAGGGCCACAGCTTCTGGGGACAGTGTGTATGGTTACATCCGGCCATTCAAAAGAGAGGCCCAGTCCCCAAGAGAGGGTCCTCATGATTAAAGGACTGATTAAAGCTCAAGTAATCAAATACTTCACTCATCCTCTAACAATTTCTCTAAAAGCTTAACATGAACTTGTAGTTCACACATAGCTTTAGTGACAAATCTCAAACTCCTGCCCTAAAACAAATGGCATTATTCCTTAAATGATGAGGGCAGCAGGCTTCACCTACTTTGGGAGAACTTGGCGATCAGCCAGGTGCAAGACCCCTCCCAACAAGGCAGCATGCGCTTAGAGAGCCCAGCTCTCAAAAGGGCATTTTCCTGGATCCAGAGTTGAAGTGCTCTCACATTTTCAGTGTCTGTTTTCTCATCTTTACATGGAGATCATAACACCAACCACACCAAGTTGCTGTTCAGTGAGACATGTGGCACAAATTAGATGGTGCTCCACAAAGGTTTGTTCTCAGTCCTCCTGCCACATTAAAAAACATTGTAGCACCAACCCAAGGAAATTTCTGGCCATGATGTCATCCTTTGGCAGCACAGTTAGGGACATTTTGCCACATCCCTCACTCCGTTTGATCAAATCATACTGAACTGTAGCCATGCCTGAGTCTATTTCTACCTAGAGTGTGTACAAAGAACACATCTCTATTTCCTGGAGAGTACTCTTTCAAAATTGCAAGAGTGTCTCTGACATCTAAGTTTCTGAAATTTCTTAGTCATCTTATCCCCAGATGCAGTAATTTTGTAAATGTTAATTATCTTTGCTTTCTGCATTCCCTCATCTAATGCAACAGTTGTTTAATTTGTCCTCATAGGGGCCTCTGGAGTCAGAGGGATGACTCAAACCTGCCCTTTGTGACTTTCCAGACAGATGGCTGTATTTAGCCCTCAAACAGAAAGGATAATATCACCCATACATAGATTTATCTCAAGATTAACTGAAATAGACCACTGTGACAAATGCTTGGCACACAGTGAGCTCAATAAGACATTGTTACTTACTATTATCTTCTTTTTCAAATGTGGTTCTGGATTCCTCTGTAATTTACACTTATACTGCCCTTTATATATATGTAATATATTATGTATGTATGTATATATGTAATATATTATGTATATTATATATATTTATAAGTCTCCTCAAATCCTTCTAGTAAAAGATCAATGAGTAAATATATTCATCATCTGATCCGTGAGCTCATGGCTTTGCCTTTCTGTCTCTAGGAGTGGACAAGGCTTTGATTTTCTACAGACGTAGGACAATTGCCTTAGTATTATTTACTATGGACCTCCAGAAGTGAGTTCAAAATGAGCCTTGATTCCATTCTTGGTATAGCTGGTGTTAGGTATGATCACAATTCTTTAGAATGTTCTAGTGAAGACTATTATTCATATAAATTGTGCATTAAGAATAACATCAGACAAACTCAATTTATGAGGTTCTTGTGAAAATCAAATGGGATAACATGGAAAGAGTTTGGCCATATTACACTTTCTTGTTATTATGTAAGATTTTTATCTCCTCTTTCACACAGATTTTGCACTGACTAAAGGCAATACAATCACTCCTTTGTGCCGAAAGGGATATTTTCCCTGTGGGAATCTGACCAAGTGCTTACCACGTGCTTTTCACTGTGATGGCATGAACGACTGTGGGAATGGTGCTGATGAGGAGAACTGTGGTAAGGACTCCTGCTTAGCTCCATATTTGTACCCCACCTTGTGAACCCCCAAGCTGTAGGTGAATCAGATAATAATTGTAATGAACTGAAAGAGATGGCTTGATATTCTATAGGGAATCACTTGTTATCACAAATACTGCTCCCCAATTTACTTGTGATAATTAACTGAACTTTCATATATAGAGGTTGCTTAAAATTAAAATACAGTATTATAAAGTGTTATATTTGATAAAAATTAAAATTACATTTTAAATTCAACCTGGGTACCCATATTTTAACTTTAAATGGCTTCCCATGACTACCTCATTATGGTTTGGTAATTGGTTCAGTGCAAATGGGCCTGCCTAGAGAATTAATTTGTTTAACAGACCCATGTGGAGTGCCCACTAGGTGCCAAGTGCTCTCAAAGTCACTGGGATGAAGCAGGCTCAAGGGAGATGAGAGTCTTGCCTTCATGAAGTTCACATGGACCATGTGAACAAGGAAGACAATGAACTCATACAGGAATGAATTAAATAATTTCAGAGTGGTAGTGCTGTGAAGTACATAATGGGGTGAAAAATGATTTGGAGGATGAACTACTTTAAAGACATAACCAGAGAAAACCTCTCTGAGATGATGATGTTTGAAATGAGAATAAAATGAAAAGAAGAAAGAACCCATGAAATATTCTGGAGGAACAAAGTTCTAGGCAAAGGAACAAGCAAGTGAAAAAGCCCTGAGGTTGCATGAAATAAGACAATGTATTTGTGTGACAAAAATAAATAAATAAATAAATAAATAAATAAATAAATAAATAAATAACAGCGTAGCTTGAGCAGAGTGAACAAGAATCTGGAGTGTAAAGAGCTAAGCAGAGGTCAGATCACGAAGGGTTTTACAGGCCATTTTAGATCTGTATATTGAGGCTATATATATTGTCTAATACACCCTGTGCATTTTCTACTCAGACCACTGCCAAGGGAGGTTGACGTGTCTAGTTAGTCACACAGTACACATTAGGATCTAGATATTTGAATCTGAAAGAATCCCACATGTTTTCTACCACACACAACTGCCACTCATTGGTATTGCCCAGCTGGCAGTCAAAGTCACACAGCCAAATCCAGGGACACAGAGCACTTGTCTCTGGAATCCGCTCTCTTGCCCTGATACTCAGGCAGATCTCATGCTGATGGAAAGTTTCACCCTCACCTCCCATGGATCACTCCCACTCACACCTTAGAATGTAGTTAGAGACACCTGAGCAGATTGACCTCTCCAGCCATGCTGCCCCACCCTGAGGTTCTAACCAGTCTAGGAGAAGCACACTTTCTCTTTTCCATAGCACTCTGGGGTACCTATGCGACTATCCTATGGATTGCCTTGACTTTTCACTGTACTTCTCTTGCTAGACATG
Organism: Anoura caudifer; assembly: GCA_004027475.1. Lineage (NCBI taxonomy): Eukaryota > Metazoa > Chordata > Mammalia > Chiroptera > Phyllostomidae > Anoura > Anoura caudifer. The sequence goes on along the minus strand of PVKU01012343.1, from coordinate 13,246 downwards.
AACTCTTCAAGAAGAGTTCTTGTTTTTGTCCTGCTTGGGTGTCACAAGGACCTAGAACAGTTGAATACATAGTAGGCACTCAGTATGTGCTCAGCAAGGGGGCAGTTCTCCAGATGCCAGATTCTTGGTCTTTCCTCTTCACTGCCTGGGAATAGGAGACTACACAGGTTTATCCATCTCATGAATGTGCTCTGAATGCAAAATCAATAATCCACGTAAAGGCTTCAAGTAGAATCATTGTCAGAACCATTGAGGATATTAATAAGAAATAGGACTAAATTAAAGGTTGCAGGGATCAAGGGACCTTCAGGCCACTATTTAAATTTACTTTTCTATTTGTATGAACTTTGGTGCCATACATTTACTGCATACCTTATCATGACAGTAACATATACTAAAGTAACAGTACTTCAAAACCAGGCCTCCTTGTTTAAAATACAATTTTACTGCAAAAAAAAAAAAAAAGAGAGAAAGAAACTTGGCAAATAAGCAGGTCATATCTTCTGAAAAATTGAGAAAATATTATTTTTTTCATAGGACTAGATAGTTTTTACTAAAGGAGACTTCACTTTGTTAAAAACATCAGGTGACATAAATATTGCCAGAACTCATCACACCTGTCAAGTACATAACTACATATCCATATGCAGCAGTATGCATATTACACAAATTTAACTTATATTTTCTTCTGGGGCTCTCAAAATTAAGATCAAAGTAAAAAATGTCAGCATTGAAAACAGGTGACATTTTTCAAGATGTGCATAAAATTATTACATATTTCCATTATATATTTTCTGATCCATATATTTGAAATATAATTTCAAAAAAAGAAAAAACTCCAGATGTCTGCCTAGCTTTTTCTCCCTTACCTTCAATGTTATTATTCTATTCCTTAAACCAATTTTTAACTGATTTCATATCAGATTCTTAGACTTTTGTTTTGTACTTTGATGTTTGATTTATAGCGTAACTGACATATTTATCACCATTTCGCAGGGGACACTAGTGGATGGGCGACTATATTTGGCACAGTGCATGGAAATGCTGATAAAGTGGCATTCACACAGGAATGCTGTAAGTGGCATTGGTTCAATGGCTCTGGATGGTTTGCAGTGCATAGATTTATATGGGAAAGGTGATCAATTCCATTCAGATTTCCATTTCAGTTCAACGTATTTCAGGTCACCTGATCTACTGCATGTATGCCCGGGGACTGAAAAGATAGAGAAAAATACAACATGCTCCACTAATGCTCATTTTATGTATTAGTCTCATTGTAAGAATACATGAATGTGGAATAATTATGACAAGTAATAAAGATTTTATTCCCTTTAATTACTTTCTTCATACCAACTACTTTTCAGCCCCTATGTTAGGCACTGAGATAATAAGACGTGGCTCCAGCCTACACATGCCTTGTACAAAAAAAGACAGATCCATACAGAAGCAGGAATGATGCAGTATTAGTGCAAAACTGGAGGAATGGTGTTTGCATAAGGGAACGTGGAAATCCCTTGGGAGAAATGATGTCTCTGCCATGGATGGGGAAAGACCCAGAGAGAAGATGACATTGAGATGAACTTTAAAGTCCTTGGATGGAGGAAAGGGTGAGAGGTAACAGAATGAGTAGGGAGCAGGATCAGCAAAACCCTGAGGTGGGAAGGTGCAGAGCATGCTTCTCAATCAATGCAGGAGTGGTGGGAGGAGAGCAGGAGCTGAACCTGGAAGGGTAGGGGCTGCCCATTAAGCATTTGGGCTGCACATTTTGGAGTTTTGTTTCTATCCTTCGGGTAGAATTATGTCTATGTATATACATATGTTGCATATATGTGTGTAAAAGTATATATTACATACAATATACATGAATAGGTACACACATAGGCATAATTATGTAGGTGTATGTGCAATTAAATACCTACATTAGTATGTATATATAATTTATGTATATATATTAAATACTACACTAACAGTATATTATGCACTTTATAATATCAGGTTATAATCACCACTTATCATATACTTTATTACACATAAATATATCATATATAAAAATTATAAATTAAAAGATTAGAAATAAATATAACTGAAAGTTTTGATATTTTCTTCCTGAACCACAATGGATCATCTTGAAAACACCATTTTGTGAGAATCACTGCTGACACATCGGCAACCACTAAAGCTGTGAGTGCACTTTCCTTTAGTGAAGAGGAAAATGCACCCAACAAGAGGTATATGTGACACTGATGCTCCCATCAGGATTTTAGAGACTGGATTAGAACAGTGATTCTCAACCTAGGACACCTCTTAGCCCCAATTCCCCACATCCCACCCCCAGAGAACATTTGACATTGTCTGAAGACGCTTTTGGTTGTCACAGTTGGAGAAAGGTATCATCTAGTGGGTAGAGGCCACGGATGCAGCTGAACACTCTACTGTGTTCAGGACAACCCCAACAACAGACAGGGATCTGGTCCAAATGTCAACCTTGCCAATGTGAGCAGAAAGAACCGTGACAGAGATACTGGTTATTATGTTTTTTGCACTGCTCCAGACTAAGACTACTAAGAATACTAATATTAAGAATCTGAGCCAAGAATATCATTAGGAAGAGTGAGGTAGAGAGATGCAAGAGGCATTTCAGAAGACTCCAAAAAGCTTGAATGAGACTGGCTTGCAGGTGAGGGAGTTCTGCTCATAGTTCAGGTTTAGGCAATAGGCCCAGCTGCAACTATACAGAATTCTCTTATTGGTAAGTAAGATTGTCCAACCACAGGTTTTCAATCTAAATAACACTATTCTCAATCTCAATAAACATTGAAGAAAACATTCTGAAGCTGTATTTAGGAAGTTGAACTAATTAGCATAAGCTTATAAATGAAATAGAATATTTTCCAAAACTTTATGCACTAGAAGGTATCTTGTGAATTAAACAGGTACTCAACATGAGTTTTCTGAATTGATGAAAAGTCAGTGAAGTTGATTTTTCAAATAGAGTTTAGATAAAAGTAATCTAAAAGAAGCAGAGCAGTTAGAAAGAACTTATACTCAGATTTAAATGAATAATAATAAAGCTAAAACTTTGAAAATAACTCTCATTTTCTTAGCTCCATAAAAAAATATCCATGGGATCAGGTTTCACCATAGATTTCTTACTCCTTTATGTCATTATCTTAATAATTATGAAGATTCCTTCAGAGTAAATTCTGAAGCCTGCTTTTCCTTATGAGTGCTTCCAATACATGGCCCTTTGGTTTTCTCAGCTTTGTAGTTGCTTTACAACTTTTACCTCCATTTGAACTTCATAGCAACGAAGCAAAAACCCAACTGAGCACTTATGTGACTTGGTTGATTTTAATAAGACACAATGGTGGCTATGGCAAAACCTTCATCTAACTCTTCTCCAAGGGAAGTTTAAAAGAAGAAAATAATTGAATTTAATTTTAATCAGCAAGCATTTATTAAGCAGCCATTTGATTAAATTGAATTGATTCAATTATACTCATTAAAGATTTACTCAAACATACTAATATTCCTCATTGAGAAGAAGGTAGTCTTGCTTCACTATGAGCTTTTTGCTATTTAAACATTTCTTTGGTTTCTTTCTAATCACTTGTTAAATTCCTCTGGAAAGACCCCTGGGAGCTCGAACTGAGACCAACACCACATTAATCAGTATTTGACTGCAAGAGAATAATTCTTATTTGCTCTTATTATGGGCCTGAGTTAGTTCATTATCATCATGCAAATGTTATATATTCAAAGAAAAGAGAACAATGTCAGTTATTAGAGATAAAGTCATCATTAAAGTATTTTTTGCCTAGTGAAATCTTGCTCTTTTGGCCCCCTAGTTCTAAGCCAGTACCCACAATACTGTGACTGCAGATGGACAGAACTGGAGTGTGTAAATGCTGGCTTAAAGTCCGTGCCTTCCATTTCCAGCAATGTGACACTACTGTGAGTAGAATCCACATCTTGGTGACCTTTGCCCCTAAAGTCACAGGAAAAAGTGTGTGACCTGATCTAATCTCTCTTCGTTCTATTTTATGCTACTTGTATATTAAAAAATAATAGACATTCCCTTTTAAACCACCTGCCATCAGAGAATTCTGCATGTTTCTACTCCAGGAAAATAATGTGTTAAATATTGTTACATTAGCCAGGTTATCCACTAGCTCAAAACACCTGTAATCTGGAATTCATATTTTCACCTACTTCATGATTTATATATTGTTGCTAATATAACAGTACTATATGTATAATTAAAAATCAAAATTATGAAAAGGAAGAACACTGAGTATTATACCTTCTTTTTAAATGAACTTAGTTGTTCAAAAGGAGGAAGGTATAAGAGATCCAGGAACCTAGCTGTGTCATAATCATGCATGTGTTTGTGTACTTTGCATAATGTTTTAAGAATCTTTAGAACTGGCTTTCATATCACAATTTGGGCATGCATGAACTGGTTGGGATTTTTGTTGTTATTCCATCTTTGTTGTGTTTTGTTAAGTTATGCAGTGAGTAAGAGACAAAATGAAATCACTGTAGAAGTCCCAGTCTACTAACTGGCCAAATTGGTCAAATGTTTGCAAACTTTTTAAATTTTTCACTACAGACTTTTTGTTATCACGTGAGAAACTCTTCAGTTACACAGTCCTTTTCAAATGTGTGAAGTGGCTTGGATGATCATCGAGAAAGTCTCTTCTCAAGCACACAGCTTCCAGAGAAGAGTTTGGTTTGTCACAAAATCCTTAACAAAATCTGCTTTACATGTTATTTTAGGTCTCTTAAAAGAAACAAAATTCACAGTCTTCCAGAAAAAGTTTTCATCGAATACACGGAACTTAAAAAGATGTAAGTAGCTATTAAAAGTGTTTCAATGGGAAAATCCTTGGGTTTTGTTTGAGATGTTTTTGATCTAAAAGTAAAATGAAATACAAAGTTGATTAACTTTTCATTAAACTTCTTTCTTATCTAAATATAATTAATATTCTAGAATAAAGCATTAAAAAGTATATTATCTTCCCATTTCATCATTTAAAGGGAACTGATTTTATTTAAATGTCTTTGGAGTTAAACTAGAGTTCAGATGAAGCAAGTCAATCAAAAATACATCGTTCTCTACTTTAGTCCAACCATTTGGAAAATGACACTGCAGAACAGAGGCACCAAATGCACTTCCTAACTTGAAAGAAGAGTGTTAGCACAAAAACACTGACAAGAAAGATCAGATCATTTAAAACACAGGGGGATAGGATACAAACTGTCTCCAAGGATAACAGGAGCAAATGTGATCTTAGTGAAAGCAGGGATATTAACTTATCTGAGGAAAGAAAATGTGAATCAACAGGGCACAGTCAACAGTGAAGAAAGGCTAGTTGGTGATGAGAAAAGTGCCAAGATGCTTCCAGCATTGTCCCAGAAAGAAAATCAGGGTCTGGGAGATGTGATCCCTGAGATCATCTGCTTAAGAGAGGTAGATTGTCCCTCTCCTCCTCAACTTGTGTGAACTATCTTGTGATACCATCTATAGCAGAATGGAAATGGCATTTGCTTTGATTCCCTGCTCACCAAGTAACCTTAGCTGAATGACTACATTAGCTTCCCAAGTTATTCATTCTAAAGTATTTGGTAAGTTACTTTGGATAGAGACTAAGAACACTCCTATTAATGAAATGGGTGCCATCCACTTAAATAAAGAAATTTAGAATATTCATCCTCTTGGAACATAATTCCTAAAAGAAATTAGGCTATTTCTAAATTAACTGTGTAGTAAATTATATAATAAGAATGAAAATCATGGTTTGTTATGAACTGAAGTGTGGCCCCCTACCTCTTTCCAAATTCCTGTGTTGAAGCCCTAACCCTCAGCAGCTCAGAATTGAACTGTGTTTGGAAATAAGGCATTTAAAGACGTGATCAAGTTAAAATGAAGTTTTTAGTGTGGACCCTAATTCCATATGACTGGTGTCCTTATAAGAAGAGGATATTAGGCCCCAGACATGCACAGGTACAAAAGGAAGACCATGTGAGGACACAGAGAGAAAGTGACCATCTGCCAGCCACGGTGGTCACAAGTCTGCCTGAGGCTGTTCCTATACACGTTAGTCCCACTTGGCTCACCTGGAATCCAGGTCACCGTGCCTTTCCCAGAGTGATTTCTCCCCAGTTCCTTCCTTCCACATCCTCATCCCCAGAGACGGGATCGAAGGTGGGCCACTTCTGTCTTGAGAAACTCTGAGACTGATTCTGTTCCTGGGAAGGAGATGAGTTACAAAGGGGTCTGGAGTGAACCCTCTGTCCCAGGGTGTGCAGATCTTATCGTTGTTCCCACTGTAGCCTCTAGACAACAGATGCAAACTGTCAAGCTGCCTGTTCACCACCACAATTTGCGGTCAAGTTTCTTCTCAGCAGCTTCTACGGCTTGCTTAATTCTCCTGAGTATAGGCCTGGAAATGAGAATTGGGGGCCAAGAGCAGGTGTGACTAGAGTTCAGGCACTAAGTTCCAGCCCCTTCCTTTAAGGAAGTCACAGTGTCACCCACAGCTTTTGCAGACCACGGTGTGAGCAAACCATTCTAAAATTGTGGCCTTGTGTACTAGTGTCAGAAGCCAAGCTTTAAACAGAGAGCAGTGTGACAAGCAGGAAGGCTGGGGACTGGAGACAGAGGGTGTCCAGGACAGCACCTTTTCTTTTGATTGACAGGTTGTGTGACTGCACACATTTTGTCCTGTTTCTTATGAACAACCCTATTCCCCTTCTCTCTGAGGCACTTACAAAGCAGTGTTGTGACAGCCTATTCTTCCATCTCACCCAGAAACAATCTTAAATCCATCCAGCTGTAACTTATGAAATTCCCTTCTTCCCTTTCTGGAAAATCAAAACTGCATTTACCCCTTTAATTTTCCGACTGTTCTTCCTTTGTACAGGTTCCTCAGTAATTGATCATGACATGTTGTTCTCATTTCAGTGTTTCCCAATTTCTAGGAGAAATTTTTCAGACTACAGGAATTGAACTCACCTGAGGACATTTATTTTTTCATTGCTCTTAGAGAGAAGGGAAGGTAGAGAGAGAAACATCTATGTGAGAGAGAAGCATCGATTAGTTGCCTCCCGTATGTGCCCAGACCAGAGATTATATGGGTCCAAAGCAGGGGTAGCATGTGACTGTGGCCCAAACTGGGGATCAAATCTGCAACCTAAGCATGTGCCCTGACTGGGAATGGAACCTGCAGCCTTTTGGCTACTGGACAATGCTCCAACCAACTGAGCCACACCAGCCAGGGTAACTTGAATTGATTTTGAACACCATATTCTACCATCTTGGGTTTTCATGTCTTCTGCCCTATATCCTTTCTATTTCTTTTATTCTGAGATCATCTTTGTTGATTGAGAAGACAGGAACTATGTAGAAGTTGAGAATTTATATTTTTATATTATTTCATAATATTATAAAACAGATCTTATATAACAGGCTTAGACATTTTCTTATTTCTGAAATACAACTAGAAATATATATACATTGCCCACAGCATTCTTCACCGAGTTTGACATGGGACTTAGATCATTTTTCAGCTTTGATTCTATTTCTCTTGACCCCTCACATTCATCCTTGAAATCTGAAGAAGACCCCTTACTGACCAATATACCCTCCTCTGAGTTGGATGGTCCTGCTTCTTCACCTCATTGTTGCACATGTTGAAACATACATGAAGGTCAATAAATATTTGTTGAAGGAATGATATATAAGACTAACATGCAGACATAAAGAGAAGGTGAGGAGCATCTTCAGCAAGGAGAACAAAATAGCACAATCAAAGGATATCAGGAAGAGAGTGATGAAGGCAATTTGTCTAAAGAAAGCAGCTGTCCACAGGCAATGAGGTACACATGCTGGAGAAGTCATTGAATCATGACTCTAGGGCCTTTGAATGCCAGGCTAAAGAATTTCAGTTTTATTCTGTCCAACCGGGGAAAAGGCATGCATAAATTTATATTTTAGATGGTCTTGAGATAATAAAGTAATATGCATTCTTAAATTGTTTTGGAATATATCCTAAGAGATACCGAATTTAACATGGAGTCTCTCTGATCTGAAATGCTCTAAATATTCACAGAGAAGCTGAGATTATTTAGGCATTCAGAAGAATAAATTCATAACTCAAAACAAATTTTAACTGCCAGATAAATATGTGTTGCTCAACTTATCTGAATGTTTTTATTGATTATTCATTTTAATAATCTTTAAAAATATCAAGTCTTTCTAGGGGGAGCAATTTAAGATGACCTTTCAGAAAAATAAGGTATAATTGATGAGACTGACCATAATATTTTCTCACTGCTACCATGGAAACCACCAGCCATTCTCCTCCTCATTGTAACATAAACCTTGAACCATTTAGGAATTCCTTCTTAAACTGGGTTCTTGTTCAAGGCAATCATTGGCAACACAATGTAATTCAATGAGTTGCCTGGCTTATGAGTACATCATGTTGCATTTAAGAAATAGCCTATAAACATGCATGTCATTAAAGCATATATTTGCTTCAGTTTCAGGTACATGAATTCCTGGTGTTTCTGCTTTGAAACTCCTGTGAGCTGAAACAGCAGGAATTTATGACCCAGCAAGTTATTCTTAGAAAAGCTATTCAATATAAAGTGTATCAAATGGACTCCCATTTTCACTCTGAATAAAAGGAGAACACCACTTGCCAATTTGTCATGTTTCCAAATTTCCCTTCACATTCACCAAGCGGGTATTCTGCAAAGAGGAAAGTACATACTAGAGGATCAAGTTAAAATTCAGCACCTGGGTCTAAAACAGGGGACTTGGGACTCCAACTGCCTCTGTGGTGCCAGCAACCTGACTAAATAGACTAGAAGATCTTTATTATTTAAGGAGCTGGAGTCCTAACTCGTGGCAGTGAACGCAGTTAGGCTCTACACATCAGGTGAGTCATGCTGCTCAGAAGCACAAGGTTGAATTCACAATTCATTAGTATGCCCATTTCTTTAAGACCATCGACATGTGGGTAAAATATGCATTATCCTCTTGAGTTAATTATCTTGAATAAAATGTAAATAGCACTAGTTAGGCAGCAAACTTTATATTTAGGAGGAACTTCAACATGCCCATACTATAGTATTATATTTTTTCTAGTTTTGTTTGCTATTGTAACGTAATTCATTGTATTAACTTTCATTACATCACATCAAGGGCTCAAAAAATGCTACAGCAAATATTGATCTGATTGGCCTCATTCTATTCACAGAAGAACTTCAAACCAAAAGCAGAATTTATGTTGCAATGTGAAGCGTCTCCTTACAGACATGGTGCGGGCGGAGGGTGGGGAGGTGGAATGACACTGTTCTCACTGGGTTTCAAGTTTACTTTGTAGGATTGAAACTGATGCTTTGTGTATCACTATGGATGTAAAGCATGTTCTCTGTAGTGCCAACTTTTTCCACATGGTGGTACACAGAGAAAGTGACATTATTTGTTCAACATTTGGGGTAAAAATTGGGTTTTACTGATAACTGGATGCTGATCTTGACTTTACCTAGCTACCCAGAGGGCTGAGGACATCAATATCCTAGCACACCTGTAGCACATTCCTAATTCATGGGCTTTGCTAGGGAATAATTGTACTACAAGCAATTTCAGAGTACAGCCAGGTGCCCAACAAGTATGTGTTCTGCCAATAGTTTTGCAGTGAAGTATCGTAACAATTAAGAAAGTATTGTATAATATTTTAAGAACCAAATAAAATCTAAATGAGAGCTAGGGAAGCCATTTAATAGACTATGTAGTCACTAGGTACTGTTTTTTGTGTGGATAGTTCTTGCCCCTGACGGCCTTCAGTAAGTATGAATTCAGGGCTAACCTCTCTTTGTATAATGAGCACAGGAAGTGGAAATTATTTACTTAGATACTCCTGACAGTGCTCTTATTGGATCAATACTAGATTGTTAAATTGCTTCAGAGGTTGAGTAAATCATGACCCATGAGCTGAAGTTGGTGAACTAGACCCAATTTAATCACTGGTGTCTTTTAGGACCTCAAGCACCTTGCACAGCTTGCCCTGTGCTTCTAACTGCGCATCTCAACATAGAAAAGAGTGAAATGTTCCCTCTCCTTTTTTGTGGAAATAGGACCAAGAGAAATGAGTAGCTTGAGATGGAACTTGGCCATGAGGGACTGGCTGGTCTCCCACGGTGAGCACTCCTGCAGGTCAGAGCAGAAAGGCTGCCATGGTGCCAGTGTGCAGAAACAGAACTAGTTCTCTCTGCCTCCCAGAGTCCAGTGGTACAACCCAGACATGCCCCAGACTCACTGACAGGCGCTACAGGGACAGGAGGCATTGTCCAGTTCACAGGCATGTCCTTGGCAACATCTTCACTTCCCCATATGAGAGTAGGACTGGGACCTCATAAGCCAAGTTCACGAATGTCTTTAGGGAAAGAAAGTGGATCAAACATTCAACAACCTGATGAAGCACACAAGCCATAATCATGTGATTCTTAATCTTGGTCCCACCAGATTTCTTCAGCATAACTGCATTAGACACATATCCAGGAAAGCATTTTTTGGATTACATAATCTGCAAATATTGTAAGTAACTTCTTTATAATTTTATTATGAGTATAATTTTAAGTAAGGATTAAAAGGTATGATGGTACTTTTGAAAGGTTTGGCTTGACTTAGTTGTGGAGAAATGAGAGGACTAAGTTATTACAAAATGCTTAGTGACTATACTGAGGGAATTATTCAAAGATTTCAGCTTTACCAGAAGACAGATACAGAGGCTCTCCTTAACCTTGTCTACTCAAGTTTGGGTCATTTCCACAGTCTTTTAGCATTTTATTTTTTCTAACCCTTGCCAACCTACCAATATACTATCTTAAAATGCTAGTCTACTAAGGATGTGACCAAAAAGGACAAAAGCAAAAATCACCCCTCATATTTATTCTGCTTTATTTCTGTAACATAATATGCCAGCACACTATATTGGGCCACTCTCCTGGTCCTGGCCATGGCCTTGCACTTGTGTCTCGTGTTGTTATTTGGTTCCCCCTCTGTTCAGCATCCTCCCTCAGTACAACACTTTTAGAAACAGGTGCCTCCCACTTCATGTTCATCATCAGTCTTGAGTTTGCCTAATTCAGTCACTCATGCTCTTTGTAGATATCTCAGCCACAACTGCATCACAGCCCTCAGACCTGGAGTGTTCAAGGACCTGCATCAGCTAACTTGGCTGTAAGTATTCCAGCTTTTCCTGCCCCAGAAAGGACCCCAGTCTTGATGATACGCACCAGTATTCACAGTACCCATCTATTTATGTGTCTTGTTTACTATTCTTATTTTTCTGGTTGTCACATAATCTGGAGTGCTTTACTCAAGCAATTCAGATAATGATACAACAAGTGACAGCTGTATGAAAGAACACTGGTGCCGTGCCCTTCCAGATGGTCTTCTGAGCTCAGAGCTGGGCTTGCTGTCAAGGACAGAGCCTTCTGTCCACCTAGTGTTTACCTATGGCCACATCTCTCACCTCAGCTCTATTGACATTTGGCCCCAGATAATTCTTTGATTGGGGGAAGGGGGTGTTTCCTGTATTGTAGGATGTTTAGCAGCCTCTGTGGCCTCTACCTCAATAGATGCCAGTCGTACTCACCCCAGAGTGTGACAACCAAAAATGTGTTCAGATACTCCCAAATGTCCCCCGGAGAAGTTACCCTCTGCGGAAAACCACTGACCTAGAAAGTAAGCAAGTTAAGGATTTTTTTGGATTTCCAGAGCACTCATAGAGAAATCTTAATATATGGCCTGTGGTGTGTCACCATGTTCAAGGCTAAGCCACCAGCCTCATCCCAAGAGATCTCACATCAGATGTCCGTGTTTTCACCAGGAAAATGAACAAAGTGCGGTTAGAAGGTGCACTCTGTCCATTTGCCCATTTTCCATAGGTTGACCTGGTCTAGTGGAAAAGGTCAGGGCTTCCACTTCATCCAGACGCTTGTGCATGCTGCAGTGACAGGCTTAATGTTGCAGGTGATTTCCTTAATCTTCTTAGGCCTCTTTTCCTCATTTTTAAACTGAAATAATAATTTCTTTTTAAGAGTAATGTTGTAAGGACTGGCTCACATGATACATGTAAAGCACCACAGGCATCACACCCAGCATATGGTAGGCCCTCGATGTTGCTTTCTTCACCAGATCCTCAGGGACTGCTGGAAATAAGAGGAGGTAGTACTTGGCTTCAAATACAACAAGAGAAAAGAAGGCATATTAGTCTAATTTTTTTCTAGGAAATACCATATATACTTAAAAGCAGTGATTTGAATATATAAATATTGTCACTATTTCACTCTCTCAGCTCCTAATGAGTTTGTTTGTATAAACATTACTAAATATATCATTTAAACACTGTGAAACTGCAGAACCATTTGTAATATCCTAATAATTTTTTAAAATTAACTCTTCATTCAGTCAAATAGTGGGTCAAAGCATTTAGGAATTCCAAGTATAGCCAACAAATAAGGGTAGCTTGTATGAGACCCACATGACCAGAGGTGAAGGGTAAAACTTGGGCCCATAAGTCCATCAGGATGGACTTGCTCAGTGCTAGATGGGCTTTTGGGGGGAAAAACTACTCTGCCCACAGGATGAAGGGAAAGCTCTCAGGAAGGAGAGTGAACCCCAGTGTGAAGGAGTAGGAAGGGGGTTAGCAGGTGTTGGGCAGAGGCAGGATTGTCACAGGTCTTTTAGTTTTTTCTGGTTATACTTCAAAAATGTCTCTGACATTGGAAATGTTTGTGATCTGTTTTGTCAGAATTTTAGATGACAATCCAATAACCAGAATTTCACAGCAGCTATTCACTGGATTAAATTCCTTGTTTTTCCTGTAAGTATTTACCTCCCTTTCAATTCACCTGTCTATATATTGCAATGACATCTAACACCAGCTTTCAAAAAGAGCTCTTAGAAAAATCAAGCCCACTACAATTTTTATCAGTCGAAACCTGTCCTGTATTTCCAGTCACAATTACTGTTGCCACTTCCTAGCCAGGGCTCAGGCTATATTTTAGCCTACCAACTGATTGCTTTTGGACCTCCTTTTATTTCCTTTAGTCCTAAGGCATGTTTATATTTGCAGTGGTTGGCCAAAGATAGTGTTCATTTTTATCTCCTAACTTAATTTAAACTGGGTAGAATCTCCTAGCAGTTTAGCCTCCCAACTACATTTTT
>PVKU01012342.1:0-36066 GCA_004027475.1 Anoura caudifer | reverse complement strand
TATCTTTCCTGACAAAGCTCAGCCTTTACCTTAACTGAGTCTGTTGTTGTCTTTTTGCCTCTAACATAACGTACCTTTAAAAGGTCAGAGTAATTTTTATTCCTGACACCCACTGCACCATAGCACAGACCACATAACTTAGCATTACTATTGATATTGTGTTCACTGTTAGCTACTAAGAATTCTGTATTAACCAATCTAACAATTGTATGTGTGTATTTGTTTTATTTTTTACCCAGTCTCAGAGATTTGAGCACTTTGCTTTCTCCCTGCTCCTTCATCTTTTCCCAGTGGATTTAATATAACAATGTAGGCCCCTGCTTTTGACTGTACTGTATAAAATACATGTAAAAATGCCATTTTACAGAACATTTTCTCAATCCATTGTGATTTTGCTTCTTGCAATTATCCTATTTGGCTCACATAAGCTCATAGAAATTATCTACAGGTTGAAGCATTTCTTATGTTGACAGTTAACAATTCTAAGCTTCTGATCACAACTTGGTCTTTCTGGTGACCTGCCCTCACTCTGCAACTATCCAGAGGCCTGCCAAGAGTTGCCTCCTTACAACAAAAGGCATTCTCAGCACCCATATGTCTTAGAAAATTCCAGGAGTTTTAGATGTCCTTGTCTAAATTTGAAGTAAAAAGACCAAACCTATTTTTATGACATCACATGAGGGAACTGATGCTTACCGAACTGGGGTCACTTACCCAGAGTCACACAGCCTGCAGGTGGACTGGGACATGTCATGTGTGGTCTGTGGGCACCTGGCATATATCCTTCATTTTTCTTAGGTTTCCTCTTATTTCAGAGGCATTGGAAAGTTAAACACTACCTTTCCTGTACTCCTAGTGATTGAGATCCCACGTGTGAATTAAATGCAGTTTCTGAGGTGCACTGGTTCATAATTTAGCAGCTGGAACTGAGATGGGGCCATTTTTCTGCTACTGTGTTGACTGACGTGTGGGCTGGGGCAGACCCAGTTTCATGTGAAGAAGTAGGTGTTTCTGTACCATGGGTGGGGCTGTAGCCATGTGTTCTTGGAAGTAGATGTCCAGGGTAAACTCTCTACCTTCCAGTTCTCTACCTATTCATTGGTTTTATACTTACTAATTTTTTGCATTAGAGAGTATTCTGCACGCATCTTCATGGCTGGCTTACTTGTAATAGCCCCAAAGTGGAAGCAACACAAATGTTCATAAAATGGTGAATCAGTAAACAAAATTAATGCCACCCTTGAATGAAATAGAACTGGAGCATAAAAAGAATGAACTTTGTCAAAATAATTGTATTAAGTGAAGAAGCCAATCTCAGCTGAAAGTTATATATTTTATGATAAAATCATTGAAAATTCCAGCAAATGCAAAGAAATTTATAGTGAAAAAAACACCACTTAGACTTTCCTTAACACTAAAAAAAATACAGGTGCAGAAGTGAAGAAATAAGAGATTACAACAGGGCATGAGAAGACTTTAATAGTACAAGACATGGTCCTTATTTTATTTGTTCAACTTATCTGGTGCATGGATCTGAGAAATCTTCATAAATTGTATACTTTCAACATATTATCTGATTATATTAAAATATAATCCAACAAATGCATAAAATTATGTATAATAATTTTATAGATTACAAGTTGAATAAAAAGGACTAAACTAAAAAAATTAATTTTAACATGACATTTTCTTGCCCATTTTTCTGCTTGTCCACCAGGGTGAGACAGAATTAGTCTGCAGGATAGAGTCTTTCTTAGACACTGCTTATCCCATTCAGCACAACTCACAGCCCAGCAAGGCCCATCATCAACAGCATCAATGATGACATAGTCTCTACAGATCTCCACACTCCCCACAGTGGGCCACGTCTGTTCTTCCTTCCAACCAACCATCAGCCCACTGTCCACCAGTCCTCTATGGGCAGGTTTGTTTTGTTTTTTAATGCTTTCTGTTCATCAAGGGGAAAGTGGCCACTAACTGTACAGGTTACAGCCAAGAAATCACTTTTCAGAAGTGCTCTCTGTGATCTCCAGATCAGCTGAGACTCCAGTACATGTTGGTTATGCACCCAAAGTTCTCCTTCATGGTCTTTCACTGAATCATGATTAACGCCCTGGAGACATGATTTCTTTGAGACCCTGTCTCTGTTACAACAGATACAATAAGCACAGGGCCCACATATGTCTTATTCTCTTAGGAGCTTCCAGAGCCCAGCCAAGAGCCTGACATGTGACAGATGTTGCATAAACTCTCATTAACTCGATAAAGTAAATCACACAATCGAGGACTCTCACCCTGGGTGACACTTGCAGTCAAATGATGTTTCTTATAGACACAAAGGCATTGGTGTCAGCATGAGAGGAGGCCTCCACATGCTTGGGGACAACATAGAGTCTGGATTGGTCTTGTTTAGTCATAAGGAAGCAAAGGAATCTCATAACAGTAAGGGGTATGACTGCTCTTTATTCCCTCTCCCCAAAATCACATCCCAACATAGTCCCACCTTGTGAGTTATGTCTCATCAGCATAGGCCTGTGTTCTTTATGTCCTCACAGATGCCTGACTGGACAGAAACTCTGGATCTTCAACAACTTGAAGAGTTAATTTCAGGGGATGAGAGAGCGCACCCTCACCTGATAACAATAAAGACTGACTTTTCATTCACAGAGTTCACAGTGTGTGGGACACCTGCCTGTTGTTTCTGAAGACATGTCTCTAGGTCATGATATCCTGGGGAACAAGGAAAATTTCTTGTGTGGAATTGAATGGGAGAACCTGAAATCTCTGATTGCTTCCATCTCAGAGGGGCTGATGTTTCTACAAGAACCTTTCTTCCCTTAACAGAACACACAGGGCCCCTGGTTGAGTATTCACCTGGACATGCTCCTGCTCCTGGACCCTGTGGGCAGACAGGGACACAGATAGGACTTATATGCAACATCCCGATGTAGTGATGGTGGACGCACACTACATTTTGGGGATCAGCCTTCCAGGCAAGCACCCTCCTCAAAAGCCTCAGAAGAATCTGCACCAGGCCGTTCCTTTGAACACTTGAAAGCACAAAGCTCTGTCTAAAACAGTACATCCCCTTAGTGGGTCAGTTCTCATGACACTGGACTCATAATAGTCAGGAAAATGACTGCCTTTTCACTGGACTCACCCTACACTGGTCAACATCCCTGACACTGGCTACAATCTACCTCAGTCCTCTAGGGAGCAACATTGAGACACACATGAAATAAACACATAAACCTGGCTTTGGCTAAGAAGGTGGAGATGTATTCTGATCTATTCCCTGCTTCAACATGCTTTTCTTGGGCCCTCCCTCCTGCCTATTGTGTCTGACCTGCTACTTCTGGAGACTGTTAAGGAAAGGGGGCTGTGCAGCAACTCTGACAAGCTTAAGGGGCCCCTTGGCAGGCCTGCCAATCATGACAAAATAATCTGATCTGAAATTTCTAACTGGTCAGTTGATAGCAGGTTGCCACATCCCTGGACTTTATTTTCCTAAGCAAAAGTCAGTGTTTACCATAAGTGATCCCTGATGTGTTTTTTTTTCTTTTCCTATTTGATAGAATAACTTTGACATATCAGAGGGATTTTCTTTGCCAGTCCATTCAAGAGCACAGAGTCTGGGACACGTGTGTGAGACCACAGACCTTTTATGTTATCCGGTCACCTGCACACCTTTGCTGTGTCCTGTAAATGTGGGTTAGCCCGTACCCACGAACACAAAAATATACACATATTTCTCTATTTTGCTTTTACCCAGTTCTAGAGATTCCCTGCTCTATTTAATATCACCTCTTAATAGGTTTTATGCATGTTTATTTGCCTTGTACTTTGATAATAATGTATAAAATAAGCTACAAAACTCTCTTCACAGGATTTGAGACCTCACTCCCAGATATATGAGGTCAATTTGGCTCAGATAAACTCATTAAATTAATCTATAGGTTTGGATTTTTTTTCCTTTGGCAGGGCCTTGGAGTACTTCCTCCCTCAAGGGTTGCTGTGCTGCTTTGTATCTCATGAATGTCATCATCCATGGAAGGTGAGGTCACCAAAAGGAAGCCGCCCAAGCAGAATCAGAGGTTGTCTCAATAGCCAGCTAGCACCAGGACAGTTCCAACAAACAGACAGAGAGGTGTGGTCTATACAAAGTTGTCCCCTAAAAAACAGAAATCTCATAGGCACCCAATTTTCCCCAAACTCCTATCTTCCTGGGATGTACAGGACACATCTCAGTTCAAACCCCCAAACTGCAGCTCCTACTGAGACTCCTGGTTTTGCATGTTTGTCCCAGGAAGCAAAAGTCAGACTGGTGACAACTTGAGATAAAAGAAGTTTCCCCTTTGCAATTATCACCAAGCTTGACACCTGCTCACACCCAGAGTCATCTTTGTGACATTTATGCTGGGAGGAAAAAAAAACTCAGAGCATTGAGAACATAGAGAGAACCCAGTGTCCAACTGGGTTTCTGTGTCACAAATGGAAATAATCCAGGATTTTAGGACACCTGGAGCTCTCTGAGTGGTGGTGACAGTCCCCAAACCAAGTCACAGCAGTGACCAATGTTGGCCTTAGTGTGTCACCCTCTCCAGGACACATGTGCCCCCACCAGCCTTGCTATTGCAAGTGTGCCTTACAGGCCAGGTGGATCAACCTCTCCTGACAGGTCATCAGATGCACAGTCTCTGATGCACTGCACCCCAGAATCTGTAGTATAAGAGGATCTGGACACTTCCCCTGTGCACAGGAGAGCAGGACAAGTGGTTCTACCTTCATATCAAGTGATCACAATTTGTATGGGCACCCACATTACCTGGTGAGACACTGAGATACATCTTTAAGATATCACTTTGAAATAGAGATGTTTAAAAAGTTTCACAGGGGATGTGATACACAGGAGGAGGTGACTTCATTTTGACAACTTTTCCAGAGTTACCTCTAGAACTCCTTCTCTGAAGGAAAAAGTGAAACGAGAAAGAGAGAAGGCTGAGGGGGAGGCTACTGTACACCTGACAGAGAGCTGTGGGGAATACCTGAAACTCAGACACCCCAGGCTTTTGCTTTTCACAACCCAACATGGGTGTACGTGTTTGTGACTATGTGATATTGAGAGGCCATAGAAGTTCTCAGGGAATAAAAGTACACAGGAGCAGTACTGGTTCCATGGTAGAAGGGTGGCAAAAATGAGGGCTGGGTGAGGGAGGGTAATGTGCACAGACCCCACCCCCAGCCCACATGACAAGAATAGTAAACATGCCACAGAATAAAGCTCAGTGCACAGGTAGGACACACAGCAGATTGCACCATTCTGGACAGAGGTGCCTGTGAGCCTTACAGAACATCAAGCTTCTCTCAAAGAGGCAGCCACAGAAGAGACAACATACACCATGGGGTCCTCTTCAGTGTCTACCCACAGAGGACTTGTCCACTGCCAAGGGCTCTTGCTGGTTGGTAAGTAGGAGACAATTCCCTTGGGGTAAACTAAGGATCCGACACAGAGACTGGCTGGGATCTGCTACAGAGAACAGTGCTCTGAGAAAAGAGGGAAGGCTTCTGATTGGACCTGAAGGTGAAGGACAAAGGAGCAGAGTAGGATGAGGAAGGGGGTTCAGCAAGAGCAAAATCTCATAATCTGGAAGTGGTGAGAGGCAGAAAACCCTCAATTGCTGTGCACTTTCTGTTATTTGTCATGCTGATATACTGATTTATCAAGTAGCACCAGAAAATTTTAACTAGGAGTATAAGACATTGTCATTATCACCAACCTTTGAAATGGGCCAATATATCCCAGGATGTACAGGACACTGGGATGAAGCATTCATCAATCCCATGTATTTCCAGGCTGTTGCAGTCACTGGAGGTACACGGTGAGGCAAGCCTGTTCTCATTGAGCTCATGTCCTACATAGGATAGAGGGACAAAGTAGGATGTAGATGTGATGTCAGATACCCACAATAGTCATGAAAAAAGATAGTAGGTTCAGGTCAGAACGTGAAGGCAGAGAATCTTTAGATCAGGTGGTCAGCAAAGGTGCCTTTCAAAAATGTCCCTGATTATTAAGTGGCATCTGGGCACAGTGAAGGGGTGAGCAAGACAAATAAATAGCTGGAGATTATTTGAAACCCAAAAAGTAAAAGCTTCAGAGGTGCTTGACTAATGGGGGCCAAGTCTCTGACACTGACCTGAGATAAACAAACTCACCTGCAGACCAAGGCTGAGACATAAAGAGACCTGCTCAGGACTCAGGGCCTCATCTTTCCATGCCAAAACATAGATACCAATAACGATGCTTCTTTTTTCTTATTTCTTAGTCTCACTCTTAAACTTGTGGAGCCAGCCCACCACAGCCCAAGTGACAGTTGAGTCAACTGAAGCTCTCGAAGGGAGGGATGCGACTCTACATATCTACCATGAGGCTCAAGATGTAGACTACATCGCATGGTACAGGGGAAGAAACCCTGGCATCCATTCTCTTATTGGATATCTTTCAATAAACCGAAGAATCAAACTGAGTAGTCCTTTAAGTGAACAAGTGGTAGTACAGAAAGATGGGTCCTTGATGCTAAAGAATGTCACCATGAAAGACTCAGATTTCTACACCGTACTGATCGAACTAAAAGGCTGCCGAAATATGATAGCATGTGGACGGCTTGATGTATTCCGTGAGTGATTACTCTCTGACTTCTGGGTGTCAGGTGGGGTGAATTCAACTTCATACACAGAACTGATATACCCTGGAAATCACCTCCATTCCCCTTGGCATTTTGATTTAGGGTGGATTTTAGCGCTTAATGCAGGATACACAGAGAATGCAGACAAACTCTAAGATCTCAGTTTCCTTCTCAGATTTCATCCTTGCAGACAGTCAATGCAGACAAAAGGATCAGTTTGATGGGAGTAAGTCAACAGAGGGAGACTAGAATAATTTTATCCTCCTGAGCACATGCCTGTTCATTTGCCCTTGAGAATGACTCTGTTGTACTAGGTCAGAGCACAGTCTGTGAGGCCCTCTGAAATTCTCACACAGCTCAGCTCAGAAAACCCTCCCAACAACCTTGCCCCAGGGATCTTTACTCCAAGAACCCTGGTGAGCCTTTGAAAGGTTGCATTTGGCCTCCTCCGAAGGGTTGAGTATGTAACAGTTTGATGGGTGCCCAAGTTACAAGGCTCCTGAGGTGGTCAACAGTCAAGTCTCCTGACCAAAACTAGAATATTGCCAGAAATGAAGTTTGGTCTGTCATCACCTGAGTTTTGTGTGAAGAGCAGAGTTAGACAATGTCCTTGTAGATAGCTGGCTATATTGGGGATCTCAGGAAAGTTCAGAAAAAGGTCAGCATCCTTTAAAAGAAATTGAGAAAAAAAGAAGCTCCTGGAAGCTCCTCATTCACCAGGGATCAGCTAGGGGTGCTCTCTGGGAGTGGATCAATAACAGATGCCTCTCTGAGCAGCTCTTCTATTTCAAGATTTACCTCAGATCCTCTAAATATTTTACAGTCATTACACTGACAGCCTGGCAGCCAAATGTTCTTTGAGAAGAAACTGAGAAACAGGGAGATACAGTCACTAAAGGAGAGTCACACAGACTGTGAGCAGGTGATGAGAGTCATTAGAGTTCTATTTGTAGCCACAGACTTAATTTCTCTACCTCTGGGGCCTTATGAGGGAGTTTATGGATTCCTAAAACAAAAAAGTGGTTCAGATCCATTTCTCTTAGGTGTCTGTAGTCACAGGAATACATTTTGTTCTGTGAAGGGAAAAACTGGAGGCAATCTATTTTTACTCTAGAAAAACATTATCTTCAGTAAAAATCAGAGTCACTGCATAGGTTACCCAGGCAACCCACTCAGGTGGCCCATCCACACCTCCCTGCAGTGGACATGAAATCACTTATTTGTTTCCTGTTCTGGTACAGTGTCTCCCAGCAGATGGAAAGGAAAGGACTTTTCTTTCTTATTCTAACTCTACCCCCGAAACCAGCTCAGAATGAACATTTAAGAAGTACTCAGTTGCTTTTGATGAATTAGGAAGAAATAAATGGTGATTGAATGAATGAATGAATGAATGATCCAAAATCTCTTCAGAGCCTGGAACCTGGATGCAGAGTCCTTGGAATCCTCACCATAGGGAATAGGCTTTCCTGGTCCCAGGAACTAAGACCATCATCTCAGATCCTTTTCTTTTCTCTAATAAAATAGGACCTGCTATTGGTGTTAGGGTCTGGGATATTGATAATAATTTTCACATCCAAAAAAATTTAAGATTTTTTCCAATTTCTGTCTCATAGCCATTTAAAACAAATTGTCCACAAGTGCCAGAATTTCAGCAAGTCCATGCTGCCCACTTGTTCTATGACACTGATTTTGCATTTGCCCAAGTCCTTACCTGACCTCAGGTGAGAGAGAATGAGTTTCATGATCAAGGGCAGAGCATATGATTCTACTGCCGTTATCAGGTTCTGCCTGTCCCTTTTCCTATTTGCTAAATAACTTCTTGGACCCTGCTCTATCATTCATTGGCTCACTCGCTCATTTCAGTCACATTCACCTGGAAAGACCTGGCCTACCTCTTAGCCCAGGGCCTGAGTATTCAACTTGTCACTGGCTTGCTTCTGGTCTCTGTGTTATTTCTGCTCAAACTCCACCCAGTGTCTAGGATGTCCTGGGAAATAGTGCCTCATGGAAACACACCTCAGCTGGGCAATAGATGTCTGTGGGGCTTCTGATCAGGCAGGCAGTCAGGTGGTCAGTAAAGAATGAAGAGAATTGCAGCGGTCTCTCTGTATCACTGTCTTATATCTTTCCTTAACCAACACTGATATTTAACTGACAGCTGAGAAAGTCTGCAGTTTCCCCCAGATGTACACCTGGAGGACATGCATCCTCTGAGTGCTCTGATTCCCAAAGAGGTTTTTGTGATGTGCTGACCTGCCTTGTTAGTTCTAAGATTCAAGTTGACTAAGAGGTGAGAGGTACCAACTATGCTTGAAGAAGCTTTTGGAGATTCAAAAGTACCACACAGGGCATTTTTTTTCTCTTTCCTGCAGAGCAGAGTTAACCACAACTAACCTCACAATCAACTAATTCAAACCTGAGAGTTTTGATTTTAATTTTTGTACATAATAGTGGTGTTGAGCATCTTCTATAACTATGTAATATTTGTGTGTGTGTGTGTGTGTGTGTGTATGTATGTGTGTGTTTGGAGAAATGACTATCATTTCATCCCACTTTTAAATCTTATTATTTGGTTTTGTGGTTGTTGTTGAGTGTAGATGATTTTTGTGTGTTCCAGATATTAACTTTTTATTTTTCATATGACTTGCAAAATGTCTTTTCACATTTCAGGGGTCACCTTTCAACATGTTATGTCTTTTTTGATGAGGAGTCATTTTCCTTTTGAGAATATCCAAATTGTCTATTTTTTGCCTGTCTCCTTAGTGTCACATTCATAAAATCATTGTCGAATACAATGTCATAATACTCTCTCAATACTTTTATAAGCATTTTAAAGGGTTAGGTTTAACCTTTGGAATTTGATATAATTTGACTTACTTTTTCTTAGTTTTTATATTAATATGAAATTAATTTTGATATAATTTTGACTTAATTTTGTGTAGTATCAGACAGGGATCCACATCATTAATTTTCATGTGGATATTGCTGTTCACCACCATTCATCGAAAAGACTGTATTTTCTCCATTGGAATCCTGGCCTTTTCTCTTTTTAAAATGAATTAATTATTTTTATTGTTGTTCAAGTACGTCTGTCTCTGTTTTCCTGCCACCACTTTTCACCACCCCACCCACCCCCACCTCTGACCCACAATCCTTCCCCCTTTGGCTTTGTTCGTGGCCCTTTTATAGGTGTTCCTTAATGACCCTTTCCCCCTTCTTTCTCCTGTTATCCCCCCACTCCTTCTTCTGTGGTTACTGTCAGTTTGTTATTTATTTCAGTGTGTCTGGTTATAATTTGCCTGAGGTTACATGGGGCCAGAGAGGAGTTGCAGTTCTTTCCTTAATATTGTCACCTCAACTTAGACGGTTGTCCTCCAAATGCCTGGACTCCCCTCTGGTGACCTTTACACAAGTCACTGCAGGCTGTGAGTGGCTGAGATCTCTGAGGAAGCCATGTGGCTGCATGTCTGAAGGCCATTCTCAATGAGGCACTTTCTCTGTTTCTCCACAGCGGTTGTGAGTGTGCCCACCCTCGTAGCCAGCAACACCACAGTCACAGAGAATAAGGATGCTGTGGTCTTCACCTGCTACACAAACGCTGACATGATCGAGTGGTATTTCAATTTCAGAAGTCTGTCATACACGGAGAGAATGAAGCTGTCACATGACCGCAGAAACCTCACCATAGACCCTGTCCATAGGAAGGATGCTGGAGTTTACCAGTGTGAAGCCTCCAACTTTGAGAATTCACATAGGAGTGCTCCACTTAGGCTATATGTCAAATCTGAGTGTCACTCCTCCTCTATGTTGTTAAACTCTAAATAAAGTAGTTTTTTGCAATACTATAATTGATTCATTCAGAGGGTGAGTAGTTCTAAAAGATTTGCATTGAATCAATAAAGACTAGAAAATTGTGAGCTTACATTGTCATTGTTGTCGACTTACGGTCACATTTCACACCTACCCCCAACTTGGTTTGGTTTCTCGTGTACCATGTCCACAGTGGAGGGAACATTAAGACAATGTGTCCCTCAGAGGATGAGCAGTAGTTTTTTTTTAACATTTTATTTATTTATCTTTAGAGGAGAAGGGGAGGAGAGAGGGAGAAAAATATCAATGTATGCTTGCCTCTTGTGCGTCCCTTCCTGGGAACTGGCCTGCAATCCAGGCATGTGATCCCACTGGGAATTGAACCGTGAGCCTTTGGCTCACAGGCCCATGCTCAATCCACTGAGCTATACCAGCCAGGGTGAGTAGTTCTGTAATAGCAAATGAGAGAAGATAAAGAGCTGAGAGAATCTCAGCTGTGTCTTGTCCCTAAACACATGTGGAGGGCACCTGTTGTAGACAATGTGGATGGATGAGAGGACAACAATGTGAGTAGCAACACAGATTTTTGCGTTTCTCTTGGATGTCTTTCAAAAGATTGCTAAAGTCTCTGGAGTATTCTTCCTTCTATGACAATAAAATTATTTGCATGAGTTCAGTACATTTCTGTTCTTTTTGCTAATGAGGCATAATTGGAAACTTTGGTAATAAAACCAAGGCTTTAGTTCAAGTGTTCTAGTTCAGACTGATGCCCATGGCATTTGAAATGACCTCATATTTTAAAGAACTAAGCTTGACATCTTCAGACTTTTGGTAACTCTTGTAGAAAAGACAGCACCCAAAGTGATAAAACTGGAGGTGAAGTGTTTGGGTAAAGCTTCCTAACTTCAAGAGGCTGTTAAAACTCCCATCAAATTTTTCATGGAAAACCCTCATCAGAGCAAACTATGGGATGAATGTCAGTTCCTCTGCACTTAGGTAACTAAGTAATCAGGCTAAATCAGGTGACAGCAGCCATGTTGTAGGGTCAAGAACACACTTCTCCCTTAGTGATTAATTTTGATGAATGGGAAAGTGAGAGTAGAGATAAATATAATGTCTGAATGGAAGTCTCCAGAAGCAGAGACTTCTGGGAGAACAGGTTCTGGGTCTGTTCAGGGAGTCTCGGGTATTCTGCAACTGTTTATAATTTGCAGGAACTGATGCAGATGCAAAGTATGTCTTGGCTGCAAGAGATGTAACTGTGTTTCCCCCCACTGTGCACAAAGGAGTTTGATTATGACCCAGAGGCCTTAATGTTCCCGCAGAGTCATTAACCTTCAAACTGGTTCTTCCTGATTGCAGGCCTCTTACCTCCATATTTTAGAGAATTCTGTTTAGAAATGTAATTGCAATTTGTAATTACAGATTTTTTTGCCATTTGTAATTCACATGAGTATCCTTAAAATCATCTTGCCAGTGTTATGATTCAGAGAGCATGTATCAAAAGGGCCTGTGGCCATCTCATAAAATTTAATCATCCTGGTGTCCTTGTGTCTCAATTTCTGTGGGACGTACAAATGTAACTTGGGTGAGGACCTGAAACACCATGATGTAAGAAGATCTTTTGTGAAGATTTTAAGAGTTTTACTTCATTTTTTCTTTTAATTGGAGGTTTAGTTTGTTTAAATTATTTTAATTGCTGATATGTTTGTGTTTAAACATTTTCTGTCACAATTTTTTTATTTTTGTTCAAGTACAGTTGTCTCCATTTTCCTGCCACCACTCCACCCAGCCCACATATATCCCCTCTTCCACCCTCAATCCTGTGCCTCTTTGTCTTTGTCCATGTGTCCTTCATGCATCTTCCTTGATGACCCTTCCTAGTTTACCCCCATTATCCCACTGACCCCTGCCCTCTGTTTATTATCAGTTTGCTCTTTATTTCAGCATCTCTGGTTATATTTTGTTCCCTTGTTTCTTTTGTTGATTAGCTTCCACTTATTGGAGACATCATATGTTATTTGTCTTTCACGGCCCAGCTTATTTCACTTAGCATAATGCTCTCCAGTTCCATTCATGCTGTCATGGAGGGTAGGGGCTCTTCCTTCTTTCTACTTCATAGTATTCATTCTTTTAGAAATCTTTGTTAGTTTGCAGTGTATACATCTTCCACTTCCTTGTTTAAGCTTATTCCACTGTATTCTAGTCTTTCTAGAACTGTTTTCTTAATTCATTTTTGAGATATTTATTGTTGATGCAAAGAAATGAAATGAGGCTGTTTTTCTCCTGCAACTGCACTGAATTTATTAGTTTTAACATTTTGGGAGGGGGTTGGGGGATGAAATCTTTAATGTTTTCTATGTTTAACATTAAATTGTCTGTTAAAATAGATCATTTTCTTCTTCACTTTCCCATTTTGATACCTTTATTTTATCTTTCTGGCTAATTGTTTCAGCCAAACTTCCAGTACAATGTTGAATAAGTGGGGGGAGAAGCATTTTTATATGGTTCATGATCTTAGTAAATATTTGGTGTTTCTCCTTATACTATTGTGCTAGCTATGGGCTTTCAAGCATGACATTTAAGATACAGAATGTTTTTCATCTAAGTTACAGTCCTTGTCTTTCATCAAAACCATAACCACTTCTTTCTAGGGATTTTCCTTGATGGTGATATTCAGTTTGTAGGCCAAGAAAGTAAAGTCTCGTAAAATTGAGAAATTCTTTAGATGAAACATTTCAAAATCCAAGATTATGAATACTGTGTTGGTTCTTCTTTCTTTCCTCATAAATTATTTAATTAGGGGTAAAATTCTTTTCACTTACAGTGAAGTTTCATTGGCCCCAGAGACTTAGAGAACTGGTAAGCCCGCTCTCTTTGACATTCATGGAAGCTTACATGATGCATGTGACTTGCACATTTTTGAAGTCTAAGTAACTTCTAGGAAAGAATCAATACAATCTTATGAGAAAAAAATTTCATGTGACAATATGGAGGACACATGGGCTGGGAAGTGGTTTCCTGTGCTGGTACTACTGAGATGTTCACAGGAACATGTCAGGGGTCACCCTGGAATAATCTGGCATCAGAGAGAAGGTGCCATCCACTTTTGATACAGTGTCATATCAATGATGACAGTGGTCATTCTGCAGAGGTCAGGACCATGCCCTGGTGAACTTTACAGAGCCTGCTATATACTAAGAGTGGCTGAGATCTTTGAGGAAGCAGCATGGCCCCAGATCCCAAGCCCACTGTCAAAAAGTCACATTATATTTTTCTCTATAGAACCCATGAAAATGACCCTCCTCCTAGGCAGCAACACTACAGTCACAGAATATAAGGATGCCATGGTCATGGTCTGCTACACAAAAGGAATCTCCACACAGTGATTATTCAGTGACATGAGTTTGTTGCTCAGGGGGAGAATTAATCTGCCCTGGTATTACAGAAACAACTCCCACAGGGTCTTTTTTACTCTAGGTTCTTCCCACTACTGTATTCAGGACTGTGGCTCTCAATGCCATAGTATGGTAAAAAGGAAAATAATTATTAAATTAAAATTTAGGTTTAGAATAATGGCAGAATTGTGCCATTACATCTCATTCTCTTTTGAAACCAAAGACAGACCCATAAACACACCACTGTGCCCTCTCCCCTTTGTCTAGTCAGGCCAGTCTCAGAGCATGCCAGTCAGAAGTACTGCCTTCCACAAGAAAAAAAAAAAAAGTGAAGTCTGCAGCTTACTTCACCTGGTTCCTCCCAGTAATCCGTTCTTGGCTGGGCAGGTCTCCCTCACTTTCCAACACCATCAGTTATGTTGTTGAGTTATTCTGTTCTTAATCCAAAAGCATGTGGGACCTCCTCATAGCCAGCTGTTGAGAGACTTTTTCAGCACTTTTTTCCCCTTGTGATCCTGGCAGCTCCCTCATTTTCCCCAAGGTACATGCTCGCCCGCCTTTTTGTTTAAGTCCTAGCCGGGTGTTGGTCCATAAGCCTAATTCCTACTCCTTCCACAATTGGCTACACCTGTTAGCACTCCCATACTTTCTACATTTCTCAGCTGTCATACTTAATTCAGGCAGGCCTGGCGCCTGAGTCAGAAGCTGCCTCTAAGCTGCTGTCATAGGCTATGAAATTCCCTCTGGCTGCATCACATCATGGGTTAGAGTCATGCCAATCTCTCAGGCTCTGCCAAGGCAAAAGTTTTAATATTATTACAACACTGGCCAAGTCCCCCTGTTATAGTGGCACCACAGAATCATCATCATAGACACTGTCAAGTAAATAATGCTG
Source organism: Anoura caudifer (assembly GCA_004027475.1). Taxonomy (NCBI): domain Eukaryota; kingdom Metazoa; phylum Chordata; class Mammalia; order Chiroptera; family Phyllostomidae; genus Anoura; species Anoura caudifer. The sequence continues at coordinate 21,280 of PVKU01012342.1, read as the reverse complement.
CAAATTAACATTGTGAAGTTTCTGTACATCAGTTTCTTCAAATTAGATTAATATATGAGTGACATAATTAACTCCTCTGTTTTTAAATTCAGAATTTGTTGTTTGCAATTTTAATAGATTTTTTGTTGAGGTGGGTACTCCTTAGAAGACTTTCACTGAGTGAATAAATACTAAAAAAAAATGTGAGCTGACATTGTCATTATTGTTGACCTAAAATCATCTTCCACACCTGATTCCACCTCTGGTTCCTCTAAGACAATCTTCACCATGGAAATCACACCGTACTCCTCTGAGGACAAGCAGTGGTCTTGAGATGACTGGTAGGAGCACATGATAAGCTCACAGGAATCTTATCTCAGATCTTCCTACTTGAGGATGTGTGGAGGGCACCTGGACACAGTTTTAAACAATGGAAATGGACTAAAGGACACTCATGTAGGTAGTGACACCGATCTTTGTTTCAATATTTGATTTCCACTCCAAATTTTCTACTCTGTTTGAGTATTTCTGTTTTCACAGCACAGAATTATTTTCATGAGTTCACCATGACTCTGTCCTTTTTGTTAATAGGATATAATTGCAAACTTTATTAATACAACCATGGCTTTCACTCCAATGTCCTAGTAAAGAACAATGGCCACATAATTAGATACGACCTCACCCTCTAAAAAGCTAAGATTGATTTGACTGGTATTTTGGTGTCTCTCAGGAGAAAAGGGAATTCCCCAAAGCTAGGGAGACTGCAGGTGAAATGTGAGGGCACTGCTTCCCACCCTCAACAGGCTGTTAATACTCGCATCTATGTTTGCATAAAAATAATTTTGGTCAGAGTACACTATAGGATGAATGTCAGTTCCTGTGTAGTTAAGTAACAAATCAGGGACAATCCAGTGTCTCCAGCCATGTTGTAGGATCAAAAATACTCTTCTTTCTTGGAGATGACATTTGTTCGAAGGGAAAGTCACTACAGAAAAAAAAAATAATGTTTCTATGAAACACTTAAGAAACACAGCTTTCTGAAATATCAGAACTTGCCTCTCACATATTTTTGAACCTGTTTATTAATGGCTGTGAATATGCAACTCTTCATACATTGCAGGGATAGATGGAAATGCAAACTGGATCTTGGCTGAAAGAGATATAGTTGTGTTCTTCCACACTGTGTGAAAAGCAGTTTTGTTATGACCTAGAGGGTTTAATATTCTCTCAGATTCACTAGTCATTTGACACATCCTTTCTAACTACAGACTTCTGACTTCCTTTTTAGAGCATTTTCTTTGGAAATGTGCATGCAATTTGTAATCGCAGATTCTTGCTCTGTCCTTCTGAAACACACACAGGTATCCTCCAAAGCTTCTTGCCAGTCTATCTGTCCAGAAGGTTTAGGTTCATTCTTCTGAAATGAATTCTGCTGCTGTCCCTGTTTCCCAGTCTCTGAAAAAACACAGAAGTCTAACTTGGATGACAAACTTTACACCCAAGATGTAAAATGACCTCATATCAGGATTTCACAACAAATTTTAATTTTCTTTTGTGTAGAGCCAGTTAAGAAACACAGATGCCTATGCTTCCTCCTCTTCTTAAATTCCTTCCAGGCTTCTGTTTCAGAAATTTTTAGTTCATTCTTACTGCCATATTGAATGGTCTTGAATAATATTTTTCTTACATTTTTGAAGTGGTTTAACTCTTATTAAACTTGGACAAGAGCTACCTGCAATTAGGTATTTCTGTCATCTTGCTCACTGTGTCAACCCTTCCCATATTTTTCAACCTTCCAATTAATTTTTTTTTTATCTCGCTGCAATCTTTCAAATAAATGATTTCCATTTTCTTCCTTCACCTTTGATTTGGCATCCACATCAGGAGATATATTGACTGCCCACATTCTTCTGTGGGCTAAGCTTTCCTCAAAGAGGATTTGGTACCAGAATCTAAGAAGATGCAGAGGCTGTAAAAGGAGCACCTCCGCAGGGGACTAACCATCAACATTGTTCTCATTTGACATCCATGTTCACTGAAATTTCAAGGAGCAAGATAACAGGGACTTTAAACAATATTTTGTCACCAAACTCAACAAATCTTATAAACATGCATGTCCTTGTCTTCTCAGCTGTGCACATGCCCCAAGTGGGTGACCCTGTTTTGATCACTCTCTCTCACCTGGAGTTTAGGCCACACCTCAGTGTCCTCATTCATTTGTTGTTGTTGTTGTTGTTGCTGTTGTTAGTTTCACAAGCCACACATCTCTCCTTAGATAGTTCACAACCGGAACCTGAGAAAAGAGAATTAGATTTCTCCTTTTTCTTCTGTTTTCTTTCTTGCTTCTCATTGACTATGGGGCATTTGGTCAAAACCCTTGGAGGTGCAGCAAGAAGTGGATTGTGGGTGAGCAGAATTGGATAAAAATGAAGACTATAGGTGGATGGGGTCTTCAGAGTCAAGATTAGAAACTGTAAATCCTGAAGGGTTTGGGGGTTTTAGGCACTGCATAGGATTAATGGGATGAAGGGATGCTATGCAAAAGAGCCCTTTTTGGGGGTCAATTTGTGGTTGAAAAACATGAATGAGGAACTGAGTACCTGTTGATGGAGGAGCAACTGGAGCTGGTGCAGGGAAGTGGAGGTGACAGTCTTGCAGACTTGGATGGTGTGAGGGGTGAGACAGTTTGTAAGTACTCAGATTAGGGCCCTAACAATGCAACAAGGGGAAACAGTGAGTGTACAGGGCAGCAGGAGTCATGGGTCCGAGGACTTAGGATAAAGGAGATGGAGAAAAATAGATGAGAATCCAGTGGGGGATGAGTAGTAGTCTTGAAAGTGATGAAAGGTTGTAAGATTTGAAACACCATGAATGCAGATGGTGAGCTGAGGTAGGGTAGGTATATGTGCCAGGAAGAAAAGTTGAGTGAAGATGAGTCAGGCTAGTAAAAGGGTAGAGGTGAAACCTATGGAAGGGAAAGAATGAAAGCCTATCTTGGGGGTACAAAACCGAATGGATGGCTAGAGATTTCCAGTTTCCAGTCTGACACAGTAGGGATGTGAGAAGCTGGCTCTCAATGTGTGGTCTGGACAAACAGATTTCACAGGGCCTGGGTGTGCTGTAAGAAGTCCAATTTAATTCCTGTACCACAAGATGTGTGTTGGCTGAGTCTACAAGTTACCCAGGTCTTAGAGAATTTGTGTGTCAGTGAGTAAATCTGACTAGAAATCTGGGGACAGGCAAAGGAGTGGCTAAAAGAGTGAGTGTAAGAGGGGAGATTGAGGGCTGTGATAAATTTGGAGTGAGTGGAGTCTTTTACTCCTTTGTTGTCCAGTCAAAGTGAGCTTTTTGTGATTCCACAGGTAAGAGTTATGCAACAGGTCACAACGCTGCTGTAGTTGATGCCAATGATCTGGACTTCTGTCCTTGTCCAATGCAGAATATATTATTTTTATCCGAGATCAATGCTGCTCTGCCCACCTGATGTTATGTTAGTGAGTGTGATAGGACCCAGGTCGTGATGAATAGTTCTAGCTACCTGGTCACACTACCTCCCCCATTCAGACTCTCCATCTTTCCTGAGGTGTAGAAACCAGTCTGAAAAGAGATTGTATTTTTGTAAAAGGCACATCCTTAGTACAAGTCCTAGAAATCTGCATGTAATTGTCTAAGTAGTTCTCATCAGAAGCTTGGTAAATTACTTTTTATTGTTGTATTATTGATGAGATAAAAATACAAGTTCAGCAAATTGTTTTTCAGTCTGGTGGATATGAGCATCAGGGCAGGGACTATTGTAGCCATTGTAGGCTCTTGGAGGTGGCGGATCCCTGAATGGTCACAGGTGTGGATGTCACCATAGCTTATGCTTTGCTGAAATTGCTATCACTAGAGCTGACTATATTACTGGTGTCCCTGTCATCACTGATATCATTATCTTAGATAACTGACAGGAGGAGGCATTTATTTTCAACTTTTGGAGCACATGTGTCCTACTAAGACATTTAGAGACTTTCATATCATGTTTATCTTTAGTGGTCAAGCCTCTAGATTTTTTTTTTTGAAACTGTGCCCCTCAGGCTGCATGGGAAGTATGACTGACCTCCCTCCTCTATGTTAATAAACTCTAAATAAAATGTCTGAACTCCTAAAATAAATTTGTTCATAATTTAGACTATTTTTTAAAAGAATTGCACTATTTAGAAGAAAATAAGTGCTCAAAAATATGAGACATTCTGTTATGCAACTAAACAACTCTAGCAAATAAGCCAATTCCTGTCACATCAGCCATGATCTGGCCTGAAATTAAAAGACCCTATTTTGGACCCTCCATGATGGGGAGCTCAGACCAGAGATCAGTGTTTTGATTCTTTGTGATTTTCACACACTCCACATGCCTGTCCTTAGAGTGTCACAATGAGAACCTGGTAATAGGGAATAAATTTCTTCTCTGGCTCTGTTTTTTCCTGCTTCTTGTGGCATCTGGGTTACTTGGCTGAAATCATTGAAGATCCAACCAAAGGTGGACGGTTGGTAAGCAGAGGTGTTCACAGAGTGGGGCTGCTGAAGGATGGGTTCCGCATACAGTCAGGATGAGAAATGCAAACCCTGGCATGGTGAGGTTGTGAGGCAGTATACGTTCAACGCAACCTCAGGGTGTCATCTGGGAGCCTTAGGATAAGGCTAAAAAGTGACTGAGGGGCTGACATATGGAGATGGTGCGTTGAGGTATGGGTGCTATTGTCCCAAGTTTGGATGGGCATGAAGGTTGAGACACCATGTTGGGAGAAAGGGTAATATTTTGGAGACTCAGATTAGTTCCCTGACAATGAGACAAAGTGAAGCATCAGATGTACAGGTTGGTAGGAGACATAGGACAAGTGAGGGATGAAAATGAGCATTCTGTGGAGTGCTAGGAGTGTGGAGGGCAATAAAATGTTGTGGGAAGTGGACACCTTGAATACATGCAAAGGAAGTTTGGGGATTTGTTTTTAGAAAGTAGTTGGTGCATGGGGTAGTCAGACTAAGAAAGGGGTGGGAAAGTTGACTAAAGAAGGTGGGTACCAGAGGGTAGCCATTGGGGTGAAAACCAATTGGAAGTCAGCAGTGTTCAGTTTTTTATTCTGTCCCAATAGAGATGTATACAGGTGGCTTTCAAAGCAAGCTCTGAGGACTGCAGTTATTCCATGGCCTGGGAGGCTGTGAAAACCTGAATTTCAACCTTGGAACTCAAGACATCACTGAACTGAGTCAACAAGCTAATGATTTCCCAGGAAGTTTGTGTGTCAAGGACAAAGTCTGACTAGGAGTCTGGGGACAGCTGAGGAGGAGGCTGTTGGAGTGTGCATGTGAGGGGTGGGATTGAGGACCAGGGTAAACTTAAAGTGAGTGTATGCTTTTTCCTCCAGTCAGAGTGGACTACCTGTGATTCTACACAGAAGAGCTATGTGGCGGGCCACAGTGCTGGAGTGGTCAAGCACAGCCACTTGTTGGTTACTCTGCCGGGTAAGTGCAGCATGCCCCAGACTATTGGAGCTATGAAAGTCACATGGAAGGTTATCAGCAGGTAATATGAGCAGAGAGAATAAGGTAAAGGTACAGGGATTAAGAAGCCTAAACTGTAGGTAGAAAATAAACAGGGGGAGGTTAACAACAGTATAGGGAATGGAGAAGCCAATGAACTTACATGTATGACACTTGACATGAACTAAGGTGGGAAAGGAGTGCAGAGGGGAGGGCAACAAAAGGGAGGAGAAAATAGCACAAATGTAATAGCATAATCAATAAAATGGACTTTAAAGAAAGATTGTTTTGGCTCCATAGGGTATCTTGAAATATCATGTGAATAAAGAACAATTTTTTTTATTAATTTAGAAAATGCCATTAGGATTACAGTGTGTTATTTTAAATCTGTAGTTTTGTATAGTATGGACAGTTTAACAATACTAATCTAGAAAACTATGATTTTTGATGCTAAAGAGTATGGATTTTGGAAGAAGCAGTGGCTGTTTTTTGTTTTCTCCGATGATATATTCGTGCTCAGCACACCAAGGGGTTTGTCATTACTTTCACACCTCACTTAAAACCCCCTGAGGTGAGGACAGGGCAGGGCTTTTGAGATGTTAGATGCAAGAACTGAGAAAGGATATTAAGAAAGCTAGACTACCTGAGACAAGTGGAAAAATTTCTAGAAAAATAAAACCTTCCAAAACTGAATCAAGAAGAAGCAGAAAGCCTGAAGAGATTGATAGCAGCTGGTGAAGTTGAAGCAGTAATCAAAACACTCCCAGCACACAAAATCCCTGGAGTGGATGTTTTCACAGGAGAATTTTACAAAACATTTAAAGAGCCACCCCTATCCTTTTCTGACTATTCCAGAATATTGAAGAAGAGTGAAGACTCACAAACTCTTTTTTTAAATGAACAACAGTTAGCTTGTAGTTATGGTTAGAATTCTTATAATATCAATTATAAGTTATGTTTTGTGATATTAATACACCCTTTATAGATACTACTAAATCTAGTAATATAATGGCTAAACTGTGCTAAAATGTTAAATAGCCATTAAAATAATGTTTTTGAGGAATACTTACTTTCTTTTTTTTACTGTTCTTTTTTATTGTAGTTCAAGTACAACTGTCTCCATTTTCTCCCACCATGCCCCTCATGTATCACCTATCTCCACCTTTCACCCTCAAATCCATCCCCTTTGGCTTTGCCCATGTGCCCTTCATGCATGTTCTTTGGTGCCCCCCTCTTCTTATTATCCCCCACTATTTCTCTCCCCTTCCTCTATGGTTACTGTCAGATTGCTCTTTATTTCAATGTCTCTGGTTATATTTTGCTTCCTTGTTTGTTTTGTTGATTAGGTTCCACTTATATGTGAGATCATACAGTATTTGTATCTCACAACCTGGCTTGTTTTACTCATTGTAATGTATTCCCATTCCATCCATGGCGTCGCGAAGGGTAGGAGCTCCTTCTTTCTGCTGTGTAGTATTCCATTGGGTAAATGTACCACAGTTCAGACCACCCCATTAAGAATGCAATTACATTTTGGTGATTGATGATCCTTTATCTGGTCTTTTGAAACATACACAAGTGTTTTTGAAAACTCCTTGTCAGTGTTATTAACCAAAGAATATCTGTCTCAAATACCTGGACCCATTACCTTGAATTTTAATCTTCCTGGTGCTCCTGTGTCCTAAGTCTAAGGAAGAATAGAAGCCCACTTTTGTGGGGGACCTTTACAGTCAAAACATAAAGGGGCCTACCCTCAGGATTTCATGAAAAGTTTTGCTTTTCTTCTGTGTAAAGTCAATTAGCAAACACAGATGCCTGTGGTTCCTTCTGTTCTTAAAAGAGCTCCAGACTTTGATTCAGGGGTGTTGAGTTTTGTCTCACTGCCCTAACACATGGTCTTTAATACAGGCTTAGTTTTATTTTTAAACTTATTTGATGTGTATTTTACTTAACATAACCCTCCCTGTAACTAGCTAATCATGTCATCTTACTCAAAGAGTCAATCTTTAACACATGTGTAAATTTCCCCAATTTTTGCTTACCTCACTAATTTTTTAAATAAAGTTTTGCAATGGTCTTGCCTCTCTTATGAGTTGATGTTCACAGCAGAAGATAACCTTACTTCCCAGATTCTTCTGGAGACCTGGATTACATCAAAGCAGCCTTTGCTCAGAATTCTAGAAGACATGCCAACATGAATGGGCACATTTCTACAGTGTCCTTAGCATACTCATTCCACATATACTGTCACTGCAACATCAAGTAATAAGATCACAGAGATTCTAAAAGATATCCTATCATAAAACTCAAAAACTCTAGTAAACATGTAGGTCTCTATTACATCAGCCACGCTCAGGCCTGTTCTGAATGAGTCTCTTTGAAGCACAGATTAACCTGTAGTTCAGAGCAGACATCACTGTCCTCATTCCTTGTTTTCTTTGTTCTTTTCACAAATTTCAACATGCCAGTCCTTAAAGAGTCTGCATCCAGAACCAGGGAAATGAAAAACACATCTCTGCTCTAGTTTTGTTTCCTTTCCTGCTCCCTGTGGCCTCTGGTGTACTTGGCTGAGATTCTTGGGGACCTGTCCACAGATGGATTGTGTGTGAGCAGAGGTGAACACAGAGTGAAATCATGGAGAAATGGGGTCCGCCCAAAGTCAGATGAGAAATTGTGAAGCCTGGGTGGGTGAGAGGGTATTAGGCATTCTCTGTTTTCCAGGGGCCCTAAAGGTGCCATGCAGGAGGGTTTATTTTGGAGTCTCAGAATGAAGCTGAATCACATGATTGAGGGTGTGGCCTACCTGCTGAGAGAGGGGTAACTGGAGCTCATGTGGTGAAGTGGCGGTACCGTTCTCCCAGGCAGGGATGAGCATGATGGTAAGAAACAGAGTTGGAGGAAGGATAGTCTTTTAAAGACTCAGATTAGTTTCCTTACTTTGGGATGACTGGGAGCACCAGACATAGAAGCTGGCAAGGGTCCTGACACAGGGTGTATGAGGCAGAAAAGGAAGAATGGGCAAAGACAGAATTAGGGTTGGAACTTTCCATGAGTTAGGGTATGGGGTAATGAGGAGCAATCTCTCAATGGGTACCGTGTTTTACATGATGAAAATCAGTACTGTGTAGACATGTTGGCTACACAACACTGTGACTACAGTAAATGCCACTGAATTTTTCATTTTAAAATGATTAAATTTATTGTGTCAATTTTGAATCATAAAATAATTATTCAAAATTGAAGAAACCAGAATAAAAAGGGAACATACTACATGATTTTATCTATACAATACTTCAGAAAATGCAACCTTATCTATTGGTAAAGAAAGAAATGGAGCAATTGCCAGCAAACTCTGGGGGTTGGATGGGGAGCAGAGGAAGAGATTACAAAGGCATTGGAGAAACTTTTGGGTGAAATGAATTCATATGAACTGTGCACATGTCAACACTCATCATGTTGGAAAGTTTACATATGTGTGGTTCATTGTCTGTCACTGAGACATGGGTCCAACTGTAACTAATCAGCTGTGATGTCATGCATTGCTTGTGTGGTCAGCATTGGAGCCTATTGTTTTCCTATTACTCCCCCTTCCAAGTGGGCCCACAAACAGTGGGTACCCAGAGTAATGCCATATTGACAACACTGGCCACTGTTTAGTTCTGACTGTGTATTTGGTTCCTCAGGCATATCAGCTCACTTCATCACCAAAATGAGTCAGTACAATTCCCTTTTTTCACTCAACTTGCCTACCTCCTGGTCTTTGCACATGATGTCTACTCTGCCTGGAATTCTCATGCGCCCCCTCATGAGCTCTAGGTGTGCCTGGGCTCATTGTCTATTAGAGTCTTCTTTTAAAAAACAAAAAACAAACAAAAACAACCACCTTAGCAGGTCTTTATCTAGGTCAGAATTACTGTTATGTGGGTCATAATGTTCCATGTTTTACCCTTTTAAACTTTATGACATTTGTCATTTTTTTACTCATTTACCAAAAAAAAAAAGACCGACCCTCTGCTCCCCATCTCCCTGACAGTCTTCTAACCGCTATAAGTAAAACAGACAGAATCTCAGTCCTCAGAGACCTGACATGATGGAGGGGGAGTCACACAATAATCCAAAGAACAGTGAGAACCATACTGTATGACAGTGTGTTAGAATAAAGTACGGATTACTTGGGGTGATTTTCCTGGTCCAGTTCAAATGAGCTGGCTCACTACAGAGGATGTGAACTTATTGGAGCAGAGAGATCAGAAGATGACAGAACATGAAGACAGAAACAATGAGGCCATCAGTCAAAACCTTGGCTTTAATCTCAGTGAACTGGGGAGACACTGGAAGGTTGAAAGAAAAAAGAGACATGTGAGCAATCTGTGTTTATTAAAGGAAACCAAAATTTTGCTCCTTGAAATTTTAATTTTAGGATATTGATTTTAAGCTGTTTATTAGGAAACAACACTCAGAAAAACTGTTAAAACACCCTACATTCCTGCCAAGGGATTCAGACAGAAAATGTGCTTCAAGAGAAGAATCAGGATGTTCACTTTAGGCTAATTTGATTGTGTGTGGGAAATAAAAGGGCTTCTGAAAGGCATTTGTTGGCTAGGTACCCCCAGTGTCCCACTGATTTTGAGTTTCCCAGTAAAAGTTCTCTTGCCATGCAGGGTCTGCTCTTGTCAACTACCTTTGAAACACTCATTCTGCTCTTAGTGGTGTAGTTCAGTGGATTGAGCATGTGCTGCAAACCAGAGGGCAGCCAGTTCAATTCCTAGTCAGGGCACAGGCCTGGGTTGTGGGCCAGGTCCCCAGTGGGGGCAATGTGAGAGTCAACCACACACTGATGTTTCTCTCCCCTCTCCCCTCTCTCCAAAAATAAATAAATAAATATTTTTAAAAACACACTCATTATAACTTCTGAAATATAAGATGGCATTATCTTTTTTCTCTTTTTTCCAAAAGGTTTTATATACCCACTGTTCCCTCACAGTCATAGTAATTTCTATGCTTATATGAATTCTCAGTGATCATATATTAAAATCTTTATTTCCTTCTTCTACTCTTTCTCTCTTAATTTGATGATTAGCCCAGTCAAAAAAGTACAGAAATGTAGAAAGTGGAAGGAACAGTTTTACTATTTTTAGCCTCTGCATTAACCAGGATTTGTGAGGCTGCTGGGTTGCAAGCAGGGAATTTGCTGAGAAGCAAGTGCAGTCACCCAGGTGACAGGTGTGAACATTTGGATCAGCCTGCGGAAAAATATGTCAGTTTCTCTTTGTCTGGGGTACTGAGTCAAGGAAGTTTCTGTAGAATTTAATGTGGGGTGTAAAAAAAAGAGAGGATGGTGAAAATACAAAGAGATTCTGGAAAATTCTGCAGGATCACATTGAAGTAAATAATTTGGCTGGTATTAAAAATCTTAGGGCCATTCCGAAGTGCCTTTTAACATTAGTGTCAAGTATATGGTTGCACATCAGGAGTCACTTCCAATTTGTCTCTTTGATCTGCTTGTCATGCACCAGGTACCCCAGACAGTGCCTGCTAGGATTAGAGTGTGACTTCATTGCACACTCACAGAATCTACAAATGAACAAGAAATCAACAATGAAAACATCTCCTGGACACTCACACACAATATTTTTTATTGACTAAGAAAATATTGCCATACTACAAAGTCACCATGATTGCAGAGGGCCCTTCTGAACCTGTTTGTTGTTGTAGTCACATCAGGACCTTCTGGAGCATTTATGTTTTATGTATTTTTGGAACTAAATCAAGTTGAACATAAAAGTAATTAGATGAGATTGAAGCTGCACAGGTGCCCCTCTGGGAGACTTTGTGGTCCCAATTTCGCAACAATAGAAATGGGATTGGAGTCTTTCAGGCAGCAACCAGCTCAGTAAACACTAATAAAAATCAGGGATATGAAAAAAAAAACAACAAAATAAGCAAAAAACATTAAGTACTGATAGCATAAACACTAATCTGAGACTTGAGACAGGGAGGGTCACAGGACTCCTAGTTCTTCATGAACAGCTGTGGATAAGATCATAACACTCATGTTGAGTTACTTCCCAGGAATTAAGTTCTGCAGGAGAAGGAAGCGGTTAACACCAAAGCATGGAAAATTTTTATTAGCAGATTCGCATATATATTTTACAGTTAATGCAATAAGAACTCAAAAGTTAACACGTTTAAACTAAAAAATAATGGCAGCATTTTAATTTGTTATGTGATAATTTAGGAGTATAATACTTTAATTAATGTCTAGCTGTACTAGAATTGAGCTTTAAATTAGATGTGGTAAACCAGCCTATGACTAGGCCCTCTGCTGTGAAGGGAGGCATAGCTGCCACCTCAGATGTGCCTTGTATGGCATTGAATCTGATCTTGTTATTGGGAGACAGAAGGCTGAGAAAAGCCCTGGCTGGTGTAGCTCAGTGGATTGAGCACGGTTCTGTGAACTAAAGGATCATGGTTCAATTCCCAGCCAGGGCACATGTCTGGGTATAAAGGCAACTATACATTGATATTTCTCTCCCTCTCTCCTTCCCTTCCTCTCTAAAGATAAATAAATGTAATGTTAAAAAAATAAAGTCTTGTAAAAAGAAGGCTCATAAAAGCCCTTAGAACTTCCCTGTTAACTGCCTAGAAATTACTTAGATGGAGGACAAACTCAAGGAGGAACATTCACATGGAAATGCCAAGACAATATTTATTTGCCATTCATTTGCTATAGAATCTCCATGTTATGGCTTTGGTGTGTGTGTGTGTGTGTGTGTGTGTGTGTGTGTGTGTGTGTGTGTGGTTGGAAGCTTCAAACCACAGTGCTTTTTCTTCTTTATCTTCAGAATTCATCTAAGTCTTAACTACCCAGTATTTCCTTGGGACTGTATTTTTTCACTTGAGAGTATTCATTAGTATAATAGACTTTGTAACTTGTCTCCTGTTAATCTGTCTCTGTTAACTTGATTATTATCTTAGCTAGAGGAATTGAAATGATGAGAGAAAAAAAATATCTTTTGCTCCCACAGCTGGCTGTCATGATCTCTAGTTGAACAATAAAGGGAAACCTGACTACTGAGGCTTGGTAGGTTGGGCACTGTCAGACAGAGCAAAAACTCTCCCTGGTTTGATTAGAGGTCAGGGCACAGGCCTGTGTTGCAGTTTGGTCCCCTGCCAGGTTCCACATAAGAGGAGGGACTGGTTGATATTTCTCTCTCACATCAAAGTTTCTCTCCCTCTCCTTCCCCATTCCTTGCCCTTTCTAAAAACAAACAAACAAACACACATATAAATAAAAATTGTAAAAAGAATAATAGGGAAAAATTAATATGGCATTTATGAGTAAAAAGTGAATCATGTCAGGAAAACAGGTTGAAAGAGATGCATTGACAATAAGAGAAGGAATTAGCCTGCTAAACACAAGGTGGGTAGGTCTGTTTTCTGCTCTTAAATTAACTTCACTAACACGGTCCCATAACTGGTGGCAGAACTTTGTGTTGTCTACAACCAAAGTAGAGACCAAAAACATTTTCATTGTTATTGTTATCACATTGATTCTCTGCTAACTCTGCTGTAAACATCAATGTAAAAAGCTTATGTTTACTGTATTAACTTTTATCCAATCTTAGGTATTTTGTCTGTTTTGCTTTTTCCAGACTCCCTAATCCATCACCAATAATTGTTATGTAGCCCCTATGATTTTTCCTGTGACCATAATGTATAAAATGTGGTACAAAACTGCCATTCTCTAGAGACCTCTTGCGATTTGTTGAGATATTGTTTCTTTTTTAAAATAAACTGCTATAATTTCTCTACATATTTAAACATTTCTTACTTTAACATTTACTTGGCACAGTGTGTCATGATTCTAGAAAATAACCCCCCCACCCCAGGACCACCTTGCTAGACACCAGCTGGGTACCCACTGTGGCTCGCTAACTCTGGGAATTGTACCAAGTGAGCTTGTGCGAGAATTTTTTCTCAGAATTCTGGACCTCACTTTTTTTAAGTAAAAGTCCTAAATTGCTTTGAGCATTTTTTAAGTCCTCAACGTGAAACTAAATATTAATGGTTGAAAGAAACCAGGCTAACAATGAGAGATGAAATTTCAGACAAAACAAACAAACAAAAAAAAAATGATGGCAGCTTTTTCACTTTGGCTTTCAATTAAAATTCCTCTTTGAGAGTCTGAATAAAACATTTTGCTGGATAAATGAGAGACTGCACTTCTTTGGCACTGAAGACAAAAGGCACTTCCTCCCTGAAGGTCCAGCCTCTGGTGTTCCTAGGTGACTAAGAATGTCTGTTCAGGTGTCTGAGGAAATCCTTCAAAATGTGCAAGACCTCATAGAGAATTACAACTCAAAAGTAATTAAGTAAGCCATCCTAGGAGGATGTGCACATAAAGGTTGGTTACCTACCTCCTGGGAGGAAATCTGAGACACAAAGGAGATTTTGATGTGACTCAGGAGGTGACAGCTCCTTGGAGCTCAACCCATAAGCAGCCCACTTAAAGCTACCATGCAACATCCCCAGAAATTTATTCACACTCTGCAAATGTCCAAAGAAAAGTAACATAAATTAATGTGAGAAATCAAACCTGCAAGGCTAAATACTCTCGGCCCCAGTCCCCTCAAACTGCACTGGAAAATAGACAATAAATAAAAACACTTTATTTGCAACTACTTAGATAAATGTAAGGAGTTTAATATAATAGGTGTCCATTTATGATGGCCAGAAAAGACTTCTTTTGACATCTAATTTTTGGTAAACTTTCTACCAAAAGCAAGTCATGGTGTGTAGTCATGCTCTAGGCCAGCATCTTTCTTGGCAAAGGTCAAACTTCACCTTAACTGAGTTTTTTTTTCTTGCCTCTACCATAACATACCTTGAAATGTCAGGGTAATTTACTCATTTCCAAACCCCTCCCTGCACCATAATGGAGACAACATACCTTCTCATTACTGTGGATATTGTGTTTGCTGCTAACTGCTAACTTTCCTGTACCAATCAGCCTCTTATATGTATGAGTCTATTTGTTTTATTTTTCACACAATCTCAAAGATTTCTGCAAGTTTCTTTCCGGCATGCCCCTAATGTATTCCCAGTGGATTTCATATAACCTCTCTGGCCTCTGGCTTTGACAGTTCTGTATAAAATAAGAAGAAAAATTGCAATTCTTGGGAATATTTTCTCAATCTATTGACATTTTTCTTTCAAGCAATTATCATTTTTGTCTCAAATAAACTCATAGAAATTCCATTCAGGTTGAAGCATTTCGTATGTTTACAGCTGAAAGTTCCAAGCTTTAGATGAGAACTTGCTCTTTCTAGTGACCTGCCCTCACTGTCCAACTATCGAGAGGCCTGCCAAGAGTTGCCTCATCACAGCAGAAAAAAAAAACTCTTATCACCCTCATGGCTTAGAAAATTTCAAACATTTTAGTTGCCCTTTTCTAAAATCCAAGAAAGAAGATCAAACATAGTTTTATGACCTCACAGGATAGAATTGAGGCTTAATGAGGCTGAATCAGTCACCCAGAGTCACACAGCCTGCAGGTGGGCTCAGACATGCTATGTATTGTCTGTGGAACCTGGCAGTGTATGCTTCATTTTTTTGTATCAGAGGAACTGAAGAGTAAAAGGCTGTGTTTACCCAACTCCTAGTGACTGGGAATCCAGATGTGAATTAAATGCAGTTTCTGAGGTGCAGTGGTTCATAATTGAGGAGCTGGATGTGAGATGGGGCCAATATTTCTGCTACTGTGTTCACTGATGGGTGGGCAGCTCCAGACACAGGTTGGTGTGAAGAAGGAGGTGTTTCTGTACCTCTAGGTGGGGCTGTGGTCCTGCAGCCTTGAGACCAGACTTCCAGGGGTAACTCTCTTAGCTTGTATTTGTATAGCTACTCAGTGGTTTTACAAATGCTGATTCTTTGGGTTCAAGACTTTTCTACACATAAGTTCATGGCCGGTTTAGTTGTAAGAGACCCAAATTGGAGCCAACACAAATGTCCCTAAAAGGGTGAATAGATAAACATTGGTGTCAGCATGAGAGGAGGCTGCCTCCAGCTTGGGGATAAACTAGGGTAAGTTTTTACTCCTCATACAGTCAGGAGGAAGGAAAGGAACCTCCTGATAGTGAGGGGTGGGTCCCACGTTGTATCCCCCACAATCACAGACCTCCAAAGGCCCACCTTGTGAGTTAGGTCTCATCTTCCCAGACCTGTGTTCTTCCTGTTCTCACAGATATCTGACCTGACAGAATCTATGGACCCTCATCCCCTGGTAAAGTTGCTACCAGGTGAGGAAAGACCTTATGAGAATCAGGGAGGACTTTTCATTCCCAGAGTTCCTGTTCTGTGGGATACCTGCCTCTTTTTTTTTCTGAAGTCATGTGTCTTTCATGATTTCCTGGGAAATAAGGGATATGTCCTGTGAAGAATGGGACAGGAATATCCAGAATCTCTGGTTGCTTCCATATCAGAGTGTCTGAGGATTCCACAAGAACCTCTCTTCCCCTTAAAAAAAGAACCCAAAGGGACCCTATTTAAGTATTCACATAGAGATGCTGGAGATTCTGGGCCTCTGGGCAGCCAGTCTGGTGACAGTCTGAGAGAGAAGAAGAGAGCCCTTTGCATCCACAGAGTCATCTCTGCAGATTCCTGCTGGGAGGGAATGAAACCTTCTCAGAGCATTTGAGAATAGGAAGCAGCATGGATCCCAGCTTGTTTCTTTGTCACATTAAAAATAATCACAATATTATCAGGGTACCTAGGGCTCTCTGTGGTGATGACAGACCCAAGACCAAGTCACTGAAGGGGGCAATGGTAGCATGAGTGGGTCATCCTCTCAGGGACACATATGCCCTCATCAGCCTTGCTACTGGAAGTGTACCCTACAGGCCAGTAGAATCTACCTCTCCTGGGAGCTTGTCAGGTGCAGAGCCTCTGACCGACTGCACCCAGTAAGAATTGGCAGTTAAACAGGACCTGGAGACTTTCCCTATGCACAGAAGAGCAGGAGAAGTGGTTCTGCTTTCACATCAAGGGATCTCACTCTGAATGGGCACCCACATTAGCAGGACCCCGGCTGAAGCTGCATTCTCAAAGTGTCATGGGGCATTACAATGTTTACAAAGTTTCACATGTTATCCCATGCACAGTAGGGAGTCATATCTTTGTGACAGGTGTTTTTAGGGGGGGTTGGGGTTTGTTGTTGTTGTTGTTTAATTCCAAATCATCTGCCTTTAGCTCAAGTCAATTTTAAAAGAGAGTGGAATGTGACAAATGCTACTGTGCACCTGAGAGGGAGCTGTGGATAGGGCCTTAAACCTGGGCTACCCAGGCTTGTGCTTTTCCAAATAGCACATGAGAGTGGGTGTTTGTGTGTTCATATGCATGTGTGCATGTGTGTGTAGTTCCTGAGGAGTTCTCTGAGAACAAGTATACAGAGGAGAGTACTAGTAAGAAGGGACAAGGGTGGCACAAATGAGGGAAAATACTGGGAGAGTTATGCACATACTCTGCTCCCAGCTCTCATGACAAGAATGGTAACCTTGTCTCAGAATAAAGCTCAACACACAGGTAGGACACACAGCAGATTGTACCATTCTAGACAGAGGTTCCTGTGAGCCTTCCTTAACCTCAGGATTTTCTCAAAGAGGCAGCCACAGAAGACACAACATACACCAAGAGGTCCCCTTCAGTGTCTACCCACTCAGGACTTGTCCACTGGCAAGGGTTCCTGCTGGTTGGTAAGTAGGAGACAATTCCTTGGGGTTGACTAAGGATCTGACACAGAGACTGGCTGGGATGTGCTGGAGAGACCAGTGCTCTGAGAAAAGAGGGAAGGCTTCTGATTGGATGTGAATCTAAAGGACAAAGGAACAGAGCAGGATGAAGAAGGCAGCCCTACAAGAGGAAAATCCCATAATCTGGAAGTGGTGACAGGCAGGAAAACCTCAATTGCTGCTCTCTTCCTGTTATCCATTATTGAACATTAATTTATGAAAACTGAATATAATAATAATGATTTATGTCAGGAAACATACGAAAAACATTTAATGATGTTGCTAAACATTGTCTTTACCACTGTAATGCGTAATAAAACCCCAGGAGTCATTCATGCAACACCAGGAACTTCCAGGCTGTTGCAGTCACTGGATGTACAAGATCAGACAAGCCCTGCTCTCCCTGAGCCTATGTTCTATGGAGGAGAGAGGGAGAAGGAAAGATCTGGATGTGATGTAGGGTACCCAAAAGTGCCATAAAGAAAAACAAACAACACAGGCCAGTCAGAATGTGAAAACCGAATGTTTAGAGGAGGTGGTCAGCAAAGGTGTCTTTCAAAGACACTCTTGAGTGTAGGAAGGGTTCTCTCCACACAGTGAGGAGGTGAGTGAGACAAACACCTGCAGAAGAGTATTTGAAACAGAAAAAATAACAGTTTCAGAGGTGCTGAAGTTATGGGGGCCATGCTGTTGAACTTGACTATGGGAGACACAAACTCGCATGTAGACTAAGCCTAAGAAATTATGAGACATGCTCAGGATTCAGGGCCTCAATGTTCATACAAAAACATAGATAGAAATGATGATCTTTTTTTCTTATTACCTACTGTAAATCAAACTTCTGGAGTGTGCCCACCACAGCCCATCTCCTCATTTTGTTGCCCACTGAAGCCAAAAGGAAAGATGTGCTTGTAGGTATATGCAAAAAGCCTCCTGATGCTGTGGGTGTCTTCTGGTATGGAAAGATCGCCCACAGAGAAATTGTGTAATTGGATTTATTGACTTAAGATCAAGGCAGCATAGAATAGGACCTACATGCAGTGAATAAGAGATCATAAACTTTGATTGGTCCTCCTTGAAGGAGAAGGTCACCATGAGTGGTGTTGGGATGTATACCTTGGTAGAGTATTTCTTGAAGATGAAAGAAAGAAAGAAAGAAAGAAAGAAAGAAAGAAAGAAAGAAAGAAAGAAAGAAAGAAAGAAAGAAAGAAAGAGAGAGATAGGATTTGGATGGCTTAGTATATACCATGAGTGATTCCTCTCTGATCTCTGAGAGTTGGGTAGGGTGACTTCTGCTTCACATACAGGACTCATAATCCCAGACTCTAGTTCACTCCAGTTTTCTTATGGTAGAATTTGACATTTAATGCAGGATTCACAGAGAATACAGAGAATCTTCTTAGGATCTCAGTTCCCTTCTGAACTTGCATCCCTGCAGACAGTCACTGTACACAGAAGGATCAGTCTGATAGAAATAACTCAGCACAAGGAGACTAGTCTCAGTTCAGTTCCCTGAGCACTTCAAATGAAACATATGCACAGCCAAAAACTTCCTTCTCTCAAATTCTCAATCTGATCCTCTCAGGCTCTTTCCTCATTCAGTCAAGGTCAACACCATCCTTTCTACACTCAGGTATAAAATCTTGAAGTTACTGGTGATATCTTTTTTGTTCTCACCATATTCTCTTTTCCACCAGCACACATGCAGTGTGTTTCCAATGTGTAGATGAAACCACAATACTAAGGAGCAAGCCAACATTGCTTCTACATGAGGTAATGTAATAGTCTTCTAACTGGCCTTTCTGCTGTTTCCTTTACACAAATGAAATCAATCATACCAGAAAAAGACCTATAAATATTTAGAGGTGAATTCTTTTAAAACCCAAGTCAAGTCATTTTTTAGTTTATCTCGTTGTTCCCAAAGCCCTCCTGTCACTTGCATCTCAATCACAAAAAATTCCAATTGTTACCACAGTCCAAAAGGTCCCACATTAGTGCTGCTCAAAGTGCTCATCAACACAGAACACAAATATTATCAAGGGACTTTTTACCAGATTATCAAAAAACTCAGTGCTTTGGTTCAGAAAGCCTTGTAGTGAAGCTCATGTAAACTGAGATGAACAGGACACTAAGTGATGTGGTTGGTCTACTTTCTGTCCCAGCCTCTTTAATTTCACAAAAATCACTATTTGATGGCACTGCCCTAGAAAATCTTTTCCAGTTTGCATGTTTCCTGTCATTCTTTGTATCCCATGTATTCTGGTCACAGTGGTTCTATGACCTTCAAGTATGGCCAGAAGCCCCCTGGTCCGGCTCTACTGTAGAAGCCATTCTCTCTTCCTTAAATAAACTTTTCCTCAAATTTCCTTGAATCAGTTGTGCCTGTTCCCTATCTTCCTCAAATGTCACATAGACATGAAATATTTTCCAGATCATCTTACATATGAAAATAATCCCAAACCCACTCATTTTCTATATCCTGCATTCAATTTTTTTTTATCCTGTAGAGGACCTATCACCATCTCAAATGCTGGTTTTTTTTTTCTTTTTAATTGTTTCACCTCATCACTGAAATATCAGCAGCATTGGGCCAAGACGTGTCAGGTTGAATTTGTCTCCCTACATCCTCTATAGTCCTGGGCAGATTGTGAACTAATTGTCTAAAAAGGCATTTAACTCACCTGTTAATAATTGAACATTGTAAAGTGAGTAAAATCTCTTCAGTTTAGTGCATATAAAATGTGAATGATTCTAGCACTGTTAACCTGTAGGAATCAGGTGAGGAAGGGCTTCCTCCCTGATATCAATGGTGATGAAACACAAGACCTCAAACTTAAAATTTTGCATGACTGGCACAGTGAATAACCTGAAAACAAGTTCAATCACAATGAGAATTTTTTTTATTCCACAAGGTACTAAAGATTCACAAACCTGGGTGGAGTTCTCTGGAGAAGGGATACTGGGATGCTTTTAAAGATCAGTTCTCCTGGGTTATTATGACTGTACTGTCTCTAGAAGGGCCCTGAGAAATCTGAACTCTTCTCCCACTGTGTTTTGGAGATAAAGGGATCACAGTGGAATTGTCCTATGACAAGGCACAAGACCCTGATGAACTCCTCTGTTGGCCTCTGTACCTACCTTCACATGCTACATGGTTAGACACATGGATTAATATTTCTACTTTTTACTGAATATTGAGTCTCTGAGACACATCCTAGTTGGCATGCATGGTCTTTTTCCACACTGACATCACCGCTAGGTTTTCAAATTCCTCAAAAAGGACACATTTCTTAAAGATAGGATCACTGACTGTCTACAGGTCATGATGTAGGTATCTTGAAAGGCCATTA
The DNA here is from genome assembly GCA_004027475.1 of Anoura caudifer. NCBI lineage: Eukaryota > Metazoa > Chordata > Mammalia > Chiroptera > Phyllostomidae > Anoura > Anoura caudifer. The sequence continues at coordinate 642 of PVKU01012342.1, read as the reverse complement.
CAGTTTTAGGAGCATAGTACATTTTTCAAAGGGCAATGTCTTTACAATGAATAAGATGACATGGTCATGTCATCCTCTTAAGGACAAGCTCATTACCTTGAAAAAACTGAGTATGAAAATTTTAAATAAACATTATTATTTTCTTGTTTGACACAAACATGATATTATTTCAATAAATGGCTTTATTAAGAGCAATTTTTCATTTATCAAAAATAAGTTATGATAGTTTTGTAAAAATATTGTTTACATTAAAGGTAAAGCAATTCTATTCAAACCCAAATCATTATCAAACAAAACCAAGATCATCAGTGTCTAAGCTAATTTACTTATAAAGGAAGAAAAATTTGATACCTCATACCCATGAATTAACCAAACAGAGTCAAGATAACAACGAAGCTCCAAGTAGAAAACAGCTCACTGCCAGCATTCAGAAGCCCCTGTGTGTGCAGTCTTGGCCTCAATCTACCTCCTTAAACTTAAAGTGACAATTTCCTGACTTTATGTTCTTTTTGATTATTTATTTACTTCAGTTTTTTAAATTACATTTAATCTAGGAATTGGAAATTAAAGTTTGTCTTCTCAGTCTCCCAATAATGCATATCCCACACTGACTGCCAACTTATCCGGAATCTACTGCTCTCT
>PVKU01012341.1:0-36071 GCA_004027475.1 Anoura caudifer | reverse complement strand
CATCTAACAGTGTGGCTCTAGCCCCCTTCTGCTCAGGTCTCCTCACCTCTGGGAGAAGCCGGAAACTGAGAAGCTACCTCAGACTCCTCTCGTTCACACCCAGCTGTGGGCCTGTCCTCTAGGAAACAGACTCTGGGAATCGTGGAGGGTGGGTGCTCTCAGGGACAGAGGGAGGGCAGAGGGAGGAAGGATGGGGGCAGGAGTTAGTTGAACCGTTGATTCCTTTGTAACAGTGGCCTCAGCCAATGATCTGATGAGCCCTGGAGCTGGGAAGGCCCCTCAGAACCATCCCACCCTGAGGTGAGAAGTGGGGCCCATGCTCTCCAATCAACCTGGAGATGGGCTGTTCGCAGGAGGGGGCATGTCTGTGGGTGAGGTAGATGCCTTTGCTGAGGGCAATTCCTGCAGCAGGACCGGGCTGAGAGGCATCCGCCATTAAAACTCCCAGCTCTGGGGGGATGAGCGCCTGGTCTGCCAGAGGGAACCTGGACACCATGCCATGGAACCCACTACACCTTTCCTACTCAAGAGTTTTCACTAGCGTCTTCACCTACGTTTACATTTCAATTTTCAGACCAGATCCCTCTCTCTTCAGGTCACTCTCTTTACTCTTCAAAAAAATACCTGGAAGTCGAAATGCACCAGGCACTGCGGCAGGGACAGAGCAGGGGTCAAGCAGATAAATCATCATCCAAACACACACTTTGAAACTATGATAAGTGTTCCAAATAATCATTAAAAGTGCAGAAAGCTATGAGATCACATAACAAGGGGCGCCTACCCAGTGGGGAGTGGGTGCAGGCAAGGAGAGCTTCCCTGAAGAAGTGTCACTTAAGCCAGAATCTGGAAGATGAATGAGTGTTAACTAGGTGTGTGCTTGGCTATTGGGGTGCGGTGGGAGAGGTGGGGACAGGCTAGCCAAGGTCTTGAGACAGGTGGGACAAGGAAGTGGAGGATGTGAAGGAGACCAGTGTGTTGGGAATGCAGAAGCTGAGAGGGAAAAGCAATAACAGATGAGGATGGGGAGGCAGTCAGGAGCCACATCCTGTAGAGCTAAATATTTGGGTCTTTTTTTCCTAAAAGGAATGAAAGCCACTGAGCAATTTCAATCTCTATTTGTATAAATTATATACCTTAATTAAGCAGAATGTTCAACTGTCCCCAGTCAATGCAGATTAAATGGATCATAGAAATATTCCAAATGGGCAAGAGCTAAGCTCCGTGTTAAGTGCTGAGGGCAAAAAAAAAAAAAAGTTTTTAATGCAGATTTTATTATGCCACAATAGCCTATTTCCCTACCTCTAATGGCTACTTATGGTTTCTCTAGATACCTGGCTGTTACTGACTGCTTCTAAATGCTAGTGTGCTAAGCACTTTGCATAAATTACCTGACTTAATGAAACATTTTTACAAAGTGGGCACTATTTAGAAACTGAGAAATGGTGCAACTAGCCCAAGTTCTCAAAGTCAGTAAATGGCAGACTGAGGCATGGAGCCAAGTGTCCGATTATAAAGCTAAAGCTCTTGACAGCTACACTGAAACACCCCAGCCAGGTATGGGGAAGCATCCAACTGCACCTGAGCTGGTGTATTTCCACTCTGCCTTGAACTTCCTCCCCCCAGGCCCTACTCACTAGCTCACACTCCTTCTATAAGTCAGTGCCAACCTGCCACCTGCCTCAAGCCCAGGTTTGGGCTTGAGACAGGCGCCCTTTGATGACACACAACGAACCACAGGTCACCTCTTGAGGGCCACCCCTGAAGTCAAGAGAACTTGCTACTAGTTCATCCCACCAGCTCCTGACCTAGTCTCCCTTCATCAGCCTATCATTTTGATGCCGCAATCTTCCAGCAGCTAAATTCACCAGTTCTAATGGAACTGCCTAGAAAAATGCAAACTTTCCTGAATATGAGTCAAAGAAAAATAAGGAGGTAAATCCACTCTAACATTCTAATAACGTTATTGTTCTATCATCCTGTTTATGATATTGAAGTTCACCCTCCATTCTTAAGAGCTGGGGTGTTCCAAACTGCAGGTTTATAAACAATTATGAAAACATCCACTAGATGTCAGCCTTGAGCCACAGTGGGTTTTCCTGGGACGAGCAGACGTTTGGAATTTGGGTGATTTCCTTTGCAGTGGGAATTAAGACAGCAATTGTAGTTAGCTTTTTGCATGAACACTGGTTTGATTTTTCGGTGAGTATAAATGATTCTATGAGTAGATTAGATAGATCATGTCACTGCTCAACAAGGTCGTGTCCTCAGAGCAAAAACCAAAGTCTGTGCCACAGCCTGTGCCACCCCACTCCTCCTGCTCTTCCCTCCCCACCCACTTCAGCCACCGTCCCCTGATCACGCTGAAGTCTTTTCCCAGGAACACCTGCATTAAATTCAGGACGTTGTGGCTACCTTGTCCAAGAGGCTTTACTGGGCACATTTTCTAAGGTGGCACCCAGCCTGCACCACCTCACCCATAATGCCCTCCCCCAACCCTGACTTCTTCTTCTTTATTTAACAATATTTTTATATTTTTAAGATTTTATTTAATTATTTTTAGACAGAGGGGAAGGGAGGGAGAAAGAGGGAGAGAAACATCAATGTGTTGTTGCCTCTTGCGCACCCCCTACTGGGGACCTGGCCTGCAACCCAGGCATGTGCCCTGACTGGGAATCGAACTGTCGACCTTTTGATTTACAGGCTGGCACTCAGTCCAGAGCTACATTGGCCAGGGCTCTTCTTCAGGACACTTATCACCACCTGACATTGTGTTTACTTACTTACTGTTAGTCTCTCTCTTGCATATCTGCTCTCTGAGAGCAGGGACTTTGTCCTGTTAACTGTTCCCAAAAGCCTTGACTGTGCCAGGCTTATAGCACGTGCTCAATAAATACCAAATAAATAAAGGGCCTGAATTCAAAGATCTTCACAGAGGGTGTCGTAGTTCAGAGTCATTCGTTTTCATTCGGTAAATGCTTATTGAATGCCTAATATAAAGAAGACACTGAATTAGGGGAAGTACAGACATTATCTTATTGATGAGAACCACAGTTAAGGTTCTGCATGCTGTAGATGCAGAATCTCAGACAGAAGGCACGCACGTGAGAAAGGGTTCTACAGAAAGAGCTATGTGAGTGTGCCGCTCGTGGCTGCTCCTCGGGGAAACTACGGGGCACACACGAGACCCAGGCATTCACCGCTGGGCACTTGGTGTACCATCCTGCCTCCCAACAGAAGACTGTTTGATTCTTAAGCCCTCTCTGGAAGAAGGTGTCTGCAGAGTAGAAGGCTTTCTCTGTGGATAACCCAAGCCCCTCCCGCTGTGTTTGAAACCCATTTCCTTAAGCTTTCTCCTCTGTGACAACAGAGACCACCAATACCCCTTCTCCAGATCCCTCCACTGCAGTATTTAAAGGTGTTCCTAGCTTGATCTTTAGCTCAGTTGAGTTGGTTTTGGGCCTGGAAGACTCATGATTAAGTTTCACAATTCCCATGTCCATTCTCCCATTTCTATCCCTTACACCCCGGCGGGGGGAAAAGTAATCACCCTTTCTGCACAAAAATTTCAAAAGTCAAGGAAAATAACCTGCCTTATGCATATGACGTAGTTTACATCAACCATAAGAATAATTACAGGCCTCTTTGGACCCTAACCAATTACTTAGCCTCTTTCCAGCCCTGCCCCCTCCCAGAAGCTGTCATTCTGGAGAGGAAAAAAGAAATTCTACTCATTGGACAGTGGTAACTTTTTAAAAATCCTCACCCGAGGATATGTTTATTGATTTTTTTTTTTTTTTTTTTTTTTTTGAGAGGGAGAGAGAAACATCCGTGTGAGAGCAACACTGATCAGCTGCCTCCGCATGTGCCCTGACTGGGACTGAACCTGCAACCTGGGTGTGTGCCCTGACTGGGGATCGAACCCACAACACTTTGGTGCACAGGACGATGCTCCACACAACTGAGCCACTCAACAAGGCTAGATGGTGGTGACTTTTTGGGAATATGGGGGAATGCCTAGTAAACCTTAAGTGATTTTACTCTCTATTACAGGTTTGCCTGTAATGCTAGTGATCTCTTTTTATGTGAGAAAGATGTATGAGTTTCAAGTAGAGAGTATTTTGGTGAACTTCCCTCATGGCTCTACAACCTGTGCTTTGTTCGAATATATTCTCTCCTGTTGAAGAAAATTTAATCCTGTTTATTTTCAGTTGACAAGCACAGAGCCTGTTCCCCTTTGAAATCTTCTCCATTGCTTTGAATTAGAGCCAAGCACATCCCATGCACAATTCCGTTAATTTATTTCTTCTCTTTATGGAAACAACCTAAATAAATGTGGCCACTTGAAAGGTGCTAATACAATAAAAGTGACAAACTCATTTCAATGGATTTTATTTTGCCCTAAAACAATATACCTACATGGACAGTTTGTTAAGAATATAAAGCTTATTCAGATAAAAGGCCCACTGAGACTCTGATACTGAAGTTATTAATATTAGCCCATGAGACGATCAGGATAACTTGGCTGCTCTCCAAGATTATGCTGTGGGCGAACTGCAGCCCGGAGTAACACCTCTCTGGAGGCAAAGCAAGACATTGAGCCAAACCATCCAGACTGTGGTGTTCACTGTAGTCTAAATTTAAGCTTAGAACAGTATATGTTTCTCATCTTAAAGTGAATTGTATCAGGGAGGTTTGGAAACCAGTGACTGAGAACAGAACCCTTACCCTTCCAAGGACAATGATGACCACAAAGTGATCGGGAGAAAATTCAGAATTGTTTAGAAGAATAGCTTGCGTTAGAAGTCAGACAACTTCCTTACCCACTCCTTCCTTCATAGATCTTTATGAAGGATCTTCATAGATCTTTATCTATGATGGAAGGTCAAACTGCCTGAATTTTCTCATAAAAACCCACGATTTCACTTACCTGACCTTCATCTAACAGGTGTGTTACTCCAGTCCTCTCCTACGGGCTGTGATCTGTAACATCCAACTTGCCTTCCCTCCCCTTGTTGATCACCGAGATTTAACACCTCGAGTTCGTGTGCCCAAAACAGGCCTCTGGAGTAGCAGCCACCCCCAGTAGGCATGGACCCAGCCAGGAATAAAGATGACACCTGGGTCTCCATTTTGCTGGCAATCCCTCTATGAACTCTGCCACCTGCCAGACCCTTTAAGGAAAGGGATGGCTTGCCTCAAACCCCACCTTACACCCCTCATACACTTGCGATGACATGACTCAGATCTAATGGGACAGCCACCTGGGTGCCCATGAGGAGGTGGAGGCTCCAGTTCTGATAGGAGCGGCCACCGTACCAGGTCGCAGCAGCCCTCACTGCAGCGACCGCTGCAGGAGCAGCACAGTGCCGGCTGGAACCCTCAGGTGCCAAACAAATGATATCAGAGGGGAAAAAAAATCCGTGCTAAGAATCACGAGTAGCTCTTCTTTGGTGCCCACAATGAGCAAGTGGAAACTTGGCCTTGAGCAAAGCCAGAGATGGGAGGGAAGCTCTCACAATGGCCCTAGACCTGAAAGGCAGTTCTGCTTCCAGTGGGCTCTGGAGTTCTGGTAGAGAAGCCAAGGAGCTTGCTAAAGCCAAGGACAGATCACTTCAAAGCCGGCTTTTCTTCAAGCCTAGCGGGGAGCCACAACGGGGAGCCACAACTGCGGCCCCAGCATGCAGGCCTCTGGTGTGGGAGCTTCTGCAGCAAAGTCACTGCTCCCCTTTCCTTCTCGGGCTACAGCCCGGGGCTATGGGCCAAGGCTGTCAGAGCACCAGGAGTGTAATCTTAGAGTCCCCATCGCAGTGAGTGGCATGGCCACTTGCCCAAGTCAGAAACCCAGCTGTCATTTGCTGCCCAGCACAACCCACATCCAAGTTTACCCTGTTTGCAGCTGTCAGTGCTGTAGGCCAGGCCCTACTCTCTTACCTGGAAGTGCAAGGGCCCAAGTAAACGGTCTCCCTGCCCCGGTGAGTCAACAGAGCAACCTTTCGAAAACATTCATCTTGTCCTCCTCAGTTTAAAATTCCTCAGTGGCTTTCTATGTAAAACCCAAAACACCATCACAGAACATCGCCAGCTGCATCTTGCCTTGAATTCTACATTATTTAGCTGACTGGCCTTCCAACGCCAGCATAAGCATCCTGTTCTGTAACTACCGGACAGCCCAGTTTCTAGATGCTCTTCCGCTATGCTCCCGTTCTCCTTTCCTAAATGTGAGGCTCTTATCACGTAGCACAATGGCGTCGGGTTAAGTGTCTACCTCCTCCCCCGGCGGAAAAGCTCCTGAAGCGCACGGACCACGTCCTTCACCTCTGGATCTATGACACCTAAGGGAGGCTCTCCAAGGGCTGGTAGCCCAAACATGAGTAAAACACAGTCCCTGCCCCTGAGAAGCACAGTCTACTCTAGAAGACATTACTCAAAGTAGAACACAGGGCAAGTGTTACGGCAGATGTGGGATCCAAATTCTATTTAAACGTTGTCCTCTCTCCACTTCCATCCCTGTATACACAGCGCTCGTCACACTGTTGAATTTTTGCTCGACTGTCAGAACGCTGAGCCACGGATAAGGTCTGGGAGACAGGAAGAGAGGGTGTGTGTTTGTCTTTGATTCTTCAGTGCCACCCATAGAATCTGGCGTGTAAAGGTGAATATACGGAGTGATTAATCACGCCCTTCCTAGGGCGGTTACCAAGGAAAGCTAAAACAAGAAAATGGATATTATCATTGAACTCAAAAGTCATCTCCTAGAATGAAAGGGAAACCGATGGCATCGGAGCAAAGGCCCCCAGTGGCAGGGCAGTCTGGCGAGGACCCGTGACAAGCGCAGCGATTTGAGGAGGACGCCCAAAGCACATCCAAAGCCTGAGGACGTTCTGCTACTCCGCTCTATCCTCTGGGGAATGCTTGGGTGTCCCAAGAGACTTCACAGTGAGGAGGTGGTTATCCTAGATCCCCTGTCCACTTACAAAACACCCAGGGGTTCTGACCCGGCAGGAGCAGGTGCAAATCCCCGGACATCACGTGAGTGAGAAGTGATCGCAACGAAGACACACCAAATTCAGCACTGAGGCATCTTGCTCTCTAATTCACTACAAACCAGGCACTGGCACTGGCCCAAATTCCAACAGGATTGAGGATGAGACCCTAGTGGTCAGCCCCCGAGTCCTGACTCAAATGTGCCATGCAATTGATTTTGGGATCATAATCTGTAATTTTTATATCAGGTTTCAATTTAAAAAAGCTATAAAAAATACATCTCAGAAAAAGCAGCCCAGTAATTTCATGTAATGGAATTGCAGTTAACAATGATTCTGTGGAATAATTTACGTGACATGACCCATGCCTTTCGGTAATAGAATCACAATGAACTTCAGGCCTTGTTCTAAGCAAACCCTTCAATGTGCATGGAAGGCAAAGAATGAAGCCAAAATGAAAATGCTGTATTTTGGTGCGTATTTTTAGTTTAGGAAAACTTGTTCCAGGGAGTTCACACACACCACGAATACAATCTCAGCAAACTGAATTTTCATGAGCCTCATTACTAGTTCAGATTTGGTCTCATTTCTCTAACCTATGAGGCAGAGCCAGGCCAGCAGACGGTCTCAGAAGGAGGCCCCGGACCCTCCTGTGCAGGCGAGCAAGCTGCACCTCCTTGCTGTCCACTCTGTGGAAGGGCTTGGCTTGCAAGTGGGCTCCATGCACTCGGGGTCTGCTGAGGTTGCATTGTTCTGCCTCAGACAAGGAAAGGGGGATTAATCCTGCTGGTGCTTTTCGTTGAATCAATTGTTGAAAATCTAGCATATAATTTCAAAAACAAAGAGCAGTAAAATAAGCAGAAAATCTGTTGTTTCAAACTTTTAAAACGAGGTATGTTGACGAGAATATTCCTTGCATTAAGTGAGGATGTGTGATTTTGCAGCCCATTATAAATAGACGTTCTTTACATCAAGAAAACAGGAAAGAGAAGAAAAAATGGCACTGCAGAAATGAGGAATATTCTAAATATGGGGAGCAATTTGAGACACAGAGCAACATGGAGGGGAAAATCCTCACCCAAGATTCAGTACAAGATCACAGTGAGCGTCTGGGGACGTGAACCTGTTTTAGTGTTTCTGGGTTTGCACAAGGTCTACCATGATGAAGGGCCAACCAGGTTAGTACCCCTGCTCATCAGAATTCAAATACATCCGTATAGAGGTGCTCTGTAACAGTCGGGTCCGGCTATATAACGGGGCAGGAGGAAACAGATGCGACAAAAATTCCTTTACAGTAATATTTGCCGAAAAATGGTTTAGGCCAGTTGATAATTTATTCTGCATAGGGCTAGAAGAAAGAACAAGCTTATAAGTTTACATTCTTCTCAACCTAGAAACATATCTAATATAAGAAGGGTTGTTATATCAAATTCACACCATGCTGTTTGCATTCATTATTAGTAAAAATATTTACAAATAGGACACTGACATCAGACTTTGTAATAATGCCTTTTTTTAAATTCAAATTTATTATGGCTTTAAGGAAATATGTGATTAGGCATCCAAGTTCTCTTTCAATAATAACATTTTTAAAATTATTTATTTCAAAGTATTGTTCAATGTTGTATATATACTTTGGTTTTTAATACAAAAAGATGAGATGAACAATTTATGATTTTATGTGTTCATGCAGAGTGAAGAAGAAATGATGCTGAATCAAACTCCCAAACCCAAATATCAGGGTAACTGAGTCAGATATTTTAAAGTTGGCTTGCTGTGTGCCTGTCTCTTCATGTACATTTATTACAGTCACTAGGTGAGCATCCAAAACTGATCTGAAAGCTGAGTGTTGTCCAAATTCTTCAAACTCAGCAGCTCCATCACTTCTTCCCTATTACGAAACCAGGTTTAAACATCACCAGAAGTGCAGACCCAGTAGGGCTGTTCCTGTTATTCTTTAGCAATGACATCTGCTTCCGGTTTGGCCAAGTCTGAAGCCAAGGGTGGAAGCTGGCTTCCTCCCAAAGCAGCTATGGGAACCCCTATGAATACTGTTTTGGACAGACGCACCCTGAGGGGTTCATGCTGCAAAACAGAAACATCCGAGGCCAATCCCAAACCCGCCCCGCCAGGGCTGACTCTACAGAGGGCTCCTGAAGACACGGCCACAGCCTCACGCTTCACGCTGCTCCAACACATGCTGCTGTAGACCCCCACGGACCCAAGTCAAAGGAAAGTCAGAAAAAGGACTTTTCAGGAGAACTTTTAAGATCCAACTCAAACCGGTTTCATTTTAGTCTTTGATTTAAAAAAAAAAAAAGATGTCACCCAAACACTTATTTTTTCATTCTTGATTCTGTGAAAAGGCTTCAGAAGACCAGCATTGGTGTATACCCAGTCTGGGTCCTCACTGCTTGGTGCTCAAGGCTTTTTCGGAAGGTGTAATTAATTCGACTCCTTTTTGAGGAATCAATGGGGCTCATTTCCTCCGGCTGTGTTTCCTTTGACCTTCACGCGCGTTCTCAGTGTCGGGCAGGACAGGCAAACCTTCCCCTTCACTGAGGAGCGTGTCAGCCAGCGACGAGCCCAGTGCTCACTGCAAGCGCAGCTGGGATGCCAGAACCACGTGCTCAAGTCCAGAACTTCAATTTTTTACACAGAAGCATCCAAAAGATGTCTGATTGCTAATTTACTAACAAAACTGTTGATGTGCACATATGGATGACATGATCCCCTTGGAAACGGGCCACCACATCAAATCTAGACCCAAATTGAGACTTCACTTGCAAACAATGGCCACGAATTTGCCCTTCACTTGTTTTGAACTACAGAACACCTCACCGACCCTCTCCAGGACCCTCTTTCTCTGGTGCGCAAGAGAAAGGCACTTAAAAAATCCGCAGCTGCCGTGAGAGTGGCAGGAGAAGAAGCTGCTCAAATCTTAGAAGCCTGGGGAGAAGTGAAAGAATTCCCAAGGAAGTTCCTGGGAAATGCACATAATATTTGTATTACCTTTAAGATTTTAAACATAAAAAATAAAAATCCTAACATTTATTTTTCCCTAAATAGCCTATAAATGTCAAGTGACTATACTAATTAAACTGGCACTGAATGATAAAGGGGACTTATACTTAAAATATATGTAATTCCTCTTAGGAAGACTGCTTTAAATCTAGCAAAAGAGATTCGTCATCCTCTACTTGCACCTGGGGTTTAAAGGTAACTTTTAAAGGCTCGGGGGTCGGGATTTCCCCTCCTTCATGGGGAGGACCCCCCACCCTGGCCTCCTCATGGTCTGTCTCACTGAGCTCTTCAGTGTAGAGCTCGCCACTGGGGCCCAGAGACGCCCCCCTGGCAATGATGTCCACACCCATCTCCCTGGCCTCTTCCGGGCCTTCCGTCCCCGTTCGACCTTTAGCTTTCCGAAGGCTACGTATCTTAAAAGCTTCCTTCGAGGGAGCTGCATTAGAAATGGATTTCTTAAATCTTTCCCCTGACTGTTTCAGCCTCTCTCCAGACTGTCTCAGCCTCTCTCCCGACTGCCGCAACCTCTCTCTCCTCTCTGGGGTCACTATTCTGGTTCTAATTCTGTTGACCTTCTTGTCAATGTTCTGTCGTGTCTTCTGCATGTTTTCTTTGGAAAATGCCTTCTTGATATTATCAATGTGTTCCTTGCCTGACTTTTTAAGCTTGGTGGATTTGCTTTCTTCAACGTAATATTCTTCATCGGAAGACAGATCTATTGGGGGATCAAAGATATCTTCAGTGTCTTCCTCTTGATTCTCAGTTAGGTTTTTGTCTTTAACAATAGACAGGGATGTCGGACACTGAACGTCCTCCTGAAGGAGAGAAAGAGGAAGCATGTTAGAGACCAGTTCTTCTACCTTCTGCCACGCCTTTAAATCTCCTCTGCCCACTCCTTCAATGTTGGTATTTCTCCAGGTTTCTCTTTCCTTGGCCCTTGTTTCTTCTTCATCTCCCACGCTCACCCTGAACATCCTATCCACTCCTCCGCCTTCGGATCCAATTGTAAGCAAATTCACAAATATTTTCCCTTTACCTCTCCCCTTACCTGAAGATGAAGACATGTTTTTAAATAACAGACAGACTTCTCCACCTGGATGTAACACAACATGTCCCAAACTCCACGGCCACCCACCACCCTCTCCACAACTACTTCCCTTCCCGGTCCTCTTCCCATCCAGGTGCCAGCTACAAACCTCAGAACCATCATCCCGAATCTCTCCCCTCCTCCTCATCCCACACCCCACCGCTCTCCGCACCCTGTCAATAATACTGTTCAACAGCTCATCCCTCCTCCTTCCTCCTTGCCTCCACCACGGTCTTAATTCAGGTCCTTGTCACCTGAGGCCTGAATTTGTGTGATACTTCTATCTCCAAAATGTTACCTAAGCACTTCCTGAGAAATATTTCTAAAAGCATAGCTCTGACCACATCCTTTCTCTGTTCTAAACCTTCCAGAGCTCATCAACACTCAAGGGACAGCATTCAAACCCTTCAGTGTGATGAGAAGGCTCTTCAGCCTGAGCTAAGCCCCTCTCCCACACCTCCGGTCCAGCACCACCCAGCCGCTCTCAAGTCCCCAAACACACAGGGAAACACTGCATACATGGTTCTCGCTGCCTTAAATGCCCTTCACCTCTTTTCAGCTTTGTAAAAGATATCTTCCTTCAAGAATAGACTGAAATGTCCCCAACTTCCCCAAGAGGCTAGTTACGTCTCCACTTCACATCAAAAGGACACGCGTATACCTCTATTCATTCATCACAGTTTGAGTTGAACTGGAGCTCTACTTATTTATGAATGTCTCCCCGAGGCTTTCACTTGATGCTAGTAAGTTCATGAAGCAAAGATGTGTCTTACGTTTTACGCCCAGTGCGACTGTTGGATCAAACCAGAGGTTTGTGTCTTCATCCAACAAACAGTAACTCAGCACCTACCCTGCACAGTGAATGGCCTAGGAACTGAGAACAACCTCCTGTGGGGAAAAAACACCAGAGTAAAAGAGCTTATAGTTTTGGAGAGAAATAAGCAAGTTAAATAAATATAAAGAATGTTGGATGGTGCTAAGTGTTAAGGGTGAAAATACAGCAGGGGAGGGGGAACTACAGCGACGGGGAGGGTGCTTGGAAAGCCCTCACTAATACGGTGACACCCTAGCCTAGACGGGCAGGCAATGCGTCTCTCTGGGAGGGAAGGAGAAACAGCGAGGTAGGCACACTGGTTGGGGGCAGAGTGATCAAGGGCCAAGAGGAGGAGGGGAGAGGGCAAGAGAGGTAGCAGGAGGGCCAGATCGTGTAGGGCTCCGTGTCTGGTACCAGGGACACGGTACCAAGGCTCTTACTTTGAGTGCCAGAGGAAGGCTTTGAAAGAGTTTTGAGGAGAGTGGTGACATGATTTGACCCATGCTATAAAAGGATCACTCTGTTGAAAATAGGCTATGGGGGCCAGATAAGAAGCAGAGAGAATGGCTGGAGGCCACGGGATAAGTCAGGTGAGAGATGGATGGATCAGGGGGTTGGCAGAGGCGGTGGGGAGATGTGGTCTGATTCCCAATATGCTTTGAAGGTAGGAGCCAACAGGATCTACTGCGAGATTAGGGTGTGGAGTGTCAGAGAGGGTCAGTGATAATTCTCAAGTACATGGTCTAAGCAACTGAAGGATAGATTTGTCATTAAATAAGATGACAAAGTTGGCAGGAGGAAGAGACTGGAGGGGAAGGTGGGATCCAGACATGAATATTCTGAGACACCCCCTGGAAATCCAAGCGGAGATGTCGAGTAGGCAGCTGAGTATGTCAGTTTGGAGTTCAGAAGGGAGGTCTGGACAAGAGATGCAAATTTAGGAGTCATTAACATAAAAACTAAATTAGAAATCACGCGATTAGATTAAAGAGATCACATAGAGTGAATAAGTCTACATTCTGTTATTCCAACTCCTTGGGGCCATGATGTGTTTCAGAATTCAGAATATTTCAGATTTGGGGAAAATAATATGATACATTACGTAACATTTCAAGTGAGATCTTTGGAGGAAACATTTTCATGGCAAAAAATATGAACATTGACCCTAAGGTGGGCTAAGGACTAAATAGCCTCAGGCTATATTTCAGGTCAGGTTTTGCCATCAAATGAGTTCGGGTCTAGCTGGGTCTTGCTGCCAAAATAAATTGTAAAAAAAAATCAGAAATTTTTGGATTTTAGTGTTATAGATAAATGGATTTTGGACAAGTAGATCAGAAAAGATGAGAAAACCAAGAGGAGAAATATCTGCCAGTGAGGCCAGAAGAAATCCAAGAGAGAGTAGCACCTCCCACAGCTAAGGGAAAAGGGAAGCAGAGGGAAAAGACATTTCAAGAGAGGGATGGACCACCTGTCGGATGTGTCAAAAGGGAAAGAATGGGAACTGGGTTTGGGAACATGGCAGACACTGGTGGCCTTGAGAACCAGCCCAGAAACATGGCTGCGAAAGGAACCCAAGTCCCTATTTAGAGACTGTTTCTCAAACTCAACAGGCAAAACTTTAAACATCACAAGACTTTGAACTGAACCCCTGAAGTTAAAATTTCTAAAGAAAACCTGCTTGATATCCAGATTGAACCGGTTCAAAAGAAAATGAATAAGCAGGTAAGAAACATATTTACAAGTATTCCAAAAACCTACCAGCCTGAGAGTCCAGAAGGTATCCCTGGAACGTTATTTCTTTGGATATCTATTTAAAATTAAATTCTTTGGCTCCAGTATTGGAGAGTCTAAGGACTTAAAAAAAAAAAAAAGCAGGGTGGGCGCCTCATAGCTCTCTGATGAATCAGATGGAGCAAAATGATTCCTCTGCCTTCCTGACACCTGCTGCAGGGAGCAGCTTCCGCTACACTGAGTGGGTTGGAATGGCCTGAGAAGGTATAATTAGAAAAGAAAGGAGCCCCCAAAATAATTACTGCTCGTTAGGGGGAAAACCCCTCACAATCCTGCTGTGAAATCAGACATAACTTAACTCAGGGATCATGAACCCTTCTTCAAGAGCACAACAAATCACGTAAAAGCAGACTTAAAAACAAAAGAAAACGGAGGTGGAGTCAGGGAACGCACTGGTTACATGGACCTCTCTGCCGTAACTCCTGTCAGAGGCACCGGGAGTCAGTGGTGAATGCACTGTAATAATAATTGACGGGTGTACAGTTGAATTATAGTTGATTTCCAAATGCAATCATTACATATCTATGTAAAAGCCCAGCTTAAAACAAAAGATGATCTTTATAAATAAATAAAACAAGTACTCTGGGTCATGACTGAGGATCACAGTAACACAGCTGGGGGAGTCTGGAATACAGACAAGACTGAGACGCATCATTAGGAATGGCCCAGCCCCTCGTCTGGTGATCGTGTATCTCGGTTACTGGGCCAGACTGGTAGAAGATACACTGAGACCCCTGGCTTGTGTGATGAGAAAGCCATCAAAGTGAAAGTATGTTCAAAGCGGAATGATAATTGTATGAGAAATAGATTTTTTTTTTAATGCCTATATCCAGGACTAGTTGAAAGGTCAGCCACACTCAACTATGGGAGATGATATACCAAGAAAGATTGCCACCAGAGATATGTCCAGGGAAAGCTTTTTGAAGAAAGACCCAAATGGAAATGCCTATATCCTGTAGCTGAATTACTCAGCTTCGAGTCAATTTTAGTAGCAGGGGCATCCTCAATATAACTACTCATATATAAGAACTATGAGAATGAATGTAAGAACTTCAAGAACAATCCTCTGATTGTGTGACTATAGTATAGTGTTCTAACATCTAATGAATCATCAAATCCATGTTCTACATCCATGATTATTTGCCTTTGTCTTTTTTCTGCCAGGTCTCCATTGCAGCTGACTGCTTATTGACAAACTGCTGCTTGTTCTGAATAACTGAATTTCACGTAATCTTCATCGCACTCTATCTTACAAGGAAAGAGATCTGACCTAACCGGTGCCTCTCAGCTGCTTTTTCATACTATCTTCTATTTGCTCAAGTAACTATGGGGGTTCAAAAAAGGCGGGGAAATAGCAAGTTTTAGGCAGGAAGTGGGTGAATACAGAAACATCTTAATTTTTTTAAAAAGAACTATGTCAAATGGCAAATGAGTCTGTTAGATCTTGTCAGAAACTTTTTTGCTCTTGCCTCTGTAAATCTTGATTGGTACCTGGTCCATGCTTGGCACAAAGGTTCTCAGGAGAAATGCTGGACACTAAGAATGCTTGCAGGCACGCCCCATGCAAGCAGAGGGTAATATGGACCCCTTACTACTAATGCCCTTGGAAAGTGAACTGAAGAACAGCCACCACACTCTCCAATACCAAATCTAGATCCCCATTATGTACACTCACTCTGGAACTGGCTGCTGAGACTAAGGTGACCGGTTTTTTCAAATTTTTAAGCCTGGAGAAGAACTGCCAGGGACCTGGAAGGAAAGGGAAATGACATGGCCCCACCTACCTACCTTTGAAATAAGCAACACTTCTCTCTCCTCCCTATTCTTCTTCCTAAACAACCATCAGGCTCTTAAAAACAGATTCAAAATACTCCTCTAACTTTATCAGTCCACAGAGGGCTACGGAGAATTGACTAACATGTACAGAACACTGTGGGGGGTTACAGCCCGCATCCCTCATGTGGTACAAACACCCGCCTACAAAATCCAACTGTGTTCCTCCTTTACTTTGTTTTTATTCTTCTAGGTTTCTTCCCCTAAATATATGGGCATCCATCCACTTAAAAAAATATGGTAAATACACACACACACACACACACAATGAGCAAGCCTGCATGTATTACTGATTTTATACTTCAAACAAACTCTTTGACATGAATTTTTGGGGCCAAAAGGTTTGTGAATTTTTAAAGCTCTTGATATATACCAACAAAACTATCCTCTGGAAGTGTTGCACCAATCAGTGCTCCAGCCAGCAAAATACTGAAGTGCTTGTTTTTTTCCGACCCTTAAACTCTGAGTGTGTCATGCTTTAGTAACTGCAAATATTTAAATAGGTGAAGGTGGAATTCTGCCCATTTATTCTGTCTTTTGTGAACTGTCTGATAATGACTTCCCCGATTTTCTACAGTGGGAGGAGAGTCCACGTTTTCCTTTTGATTTGTAAGCGTTTTAAAACACATTATAGATAATGCACTTGCCATGAATAGGGTCCTATTTTAAAAAATATCAGTTCAACTGGACAGTACTATACAGTGCCTCATAAAAACTATTACATGAAAAAGACTAAGTAAAAAGATTTTGTAATTAAATAGCAGGAATTACATATGTGACTCCTACCTTTGTATAACTGTAGTAACAGTAAGAAAAATAAGAAAAACTGCCTGGCTCATTACAAAATACTTCTCATTATTGTGACTTATATGTAAAAATTCCAAAAGATTCCAATTTCCAATATTCTGAAAAGCTTACATTTTATTGTTTAGGGCTTTCCTGGCTCTCTATAATAATAAGGAAAAAAACCACACCGTGAGGCTACGGGTCCTCAGTTTCTTTATAATACAGAGGTGTTTTATACTAGAGGCTCCTTAGGTCTCTTCCAGGTCCAACATTCTAAAGTGTATGAGGAGGCATCACGCTAACACGGCTAATACGCTGAAAGAGCTTCACCAATATTAAGTTTCAAAGGCAAGAAATAGCCTCAGCTCTGGTCCACAGTTCACATTACACGCAATGGTTGAGAGGCTCAAAATGCTGATCTGATAGTACATTAGTTAACACAGAAACGGCTTTATCCTGAGACACCTACTGACACAGAATTCTGCTACGCGAACATATATAATAGTTAAAGAGGCAACACTGGAAGGTTCTGGTAGGACTTGTTGGCCGTTCAAGGAGGTGAGAGATTACAGTAGAAACCAAGGGAAACCCGAGTGCAAGCTTACCTGGAATATCACCACACGGAATTTGTTTTTCTTCATTATTTCCTCTTGCTTAGTTTCAACCTTTGTCACGTGGATTTGTTGCTTCTCCACCCGGGCCCTCACGTCTTTAATGTGAGCGCTGACTTTCCGGGTTTTCTCAAACAACTTGTTGATGATGTAGCCCGTATTGCTGTGTGACTGTGAGAACTTCAGCAGGTCGATCTGGACGGACTTTATGGCGTTCTCCATTCCCCTGTGTCTCTCTTCTATCCTCTTCTGGCTCGCCTGCACATTGTCCACGATGGTGGCGACTTTGTCCAGCACAGTCACAATGGTAAGAGCGGCGTCTTGGTCTTCATCTTCTGTCACACTCGACAGGCGATTCTGGTGGATCTTATCAGCATTTGAAGCAGACCTATTGTGTTCCATTTTTTCGAATTTCCCAGTCAAAGAGGGCTTACCACAATCAATTCTGGCACTCAGAGCAAAGAGTTCACTTGATAACAGGCAACAGGGCTGTTTAAAGGGTTGGAAGCCCCACCCCTGGAGACTGGTCAAGTATTTATAACTGCAAATACCCATACGTGACTGTCTGCAATATGAGCCCTTGCAAAGCACTGGGGACTGTTCCAAACATGCTTACTGACTGACTAAGGGGCTCAAATAAGACTGTGGGGATGGAAGAGGACAGCTTTTCTCAAAGAAGCTCACCAAAGCCACCATGGTTCTAACATGAAGCCTAGGAGCTGAATGACCAAAAAAGCAAACTCCAAATGTCGGACAAGGCATTTGCATTAGATACTCTCCAGCAGCATTTGTAAAAGCAGAGGGGAATTTTGGGCTAAAATTTGTTTTTTTCTATTAATTTCACATGTTAATTGCACTGACATAGCAATATCAAAGAATGTAGTAAATAAACACACCAAACAGAGGCACATAGTGAAAACATTATATTATAACATGCTTTTCCAAATCAAATATGAAAATTAATATTCCATTTTGAACATTTTTTTAAAATTCGACATGCATACTTCTGAATACCTAAACTACATGTTAAACAGCTAGCTGAATACATTCTACTCACACTTCAGATCTTGAAACACCAACAATCTATTAATACACCTATTACTACAGGACAAATTTGGATAGAGAGGTCTTAGGTAATTTTTAAGCTCACTTTAAGAGCACCAATCATTAACAAGTATTTTTGCATTTTATTCACAAACACTGAGACAATTTGTTAAAACAAATATTTTCTTTAAAAATTAATGTGTATTAAAGTAGTTTAACTGATAGAATAGGCTTTATTCCAATCTGGTTGTTAAACAGACTATTTTCACAATATCTAAATGTACTTTTCAGTGATCTGTTCCATCATTGCTACCAGATACTTTTTTGAATTATCCGAATTATTTTTTCAAAGACAGGAATAATCAAATTCCAGCCCATACGTCTTATAAATATTTTACATCTAACACACACAGCTTTACAGTTCATGCGACTGGCAGTGTCTAAAAAAATCAGTTCCTAAATCTCAAAACATTTAAATGCCTATTTAAACACAGTGTCTTCTAAAATTTTTTTTTTTTTTTGTAAGAAAAGTAATCTGTAAACATCTTTACCTTTAGTTCATGCTTGGTCATTTGCTGCGGTCACTGTGGAAGAAGTGGGTGTGGCTTTAGAACCATTTGTGAAGTGGCCCACCTTTGCAAAAATATTACATTCCATGGGTAGAGAACAAGTCGTAGAGTCACCATGTGGTACAAATATATGAAATCAATTTTTATCTTTAAAAACATAAAACGAAGACTTCTAAACAGTCCAAAACTGTTGTAGCTGAATATTCTAAATACGAGCCAACTGTACTACACTAAAAATGTCCAAAAATAAGGCCTCTGAAATAAATATTTCCATTCTTTAAAAAAAGACATAATAAATGTACATCACATGGTCAGTGTACATATAAAAGTCACTTTAAACCATTCTAGATGACGTATCTGAAGTAAAATGACCTAGGTTTTGCTTCTGTCGTCGTCCTCTATTGTTTTTAGGGCATTTTCTGTTGAGTTAAAAAAAAAGAAAAAGAAAAGTGTCATTTTGTTTAGGATATTTCAGGTGTTTCCAGAGCAATGCATGTTTCACACAGAGATAGCTGTATTGCACGGCATCACACGGAAGGGGAACAGGGCGCCATTCGATGCAACACAAGGTGAGGGCCGACACCCACACTGCTATCTTCCCAACAAAGTCGGGAGGTGAGAGGGCTACATACATGACGCAGGTCCTTACCTGCGTCATGTATGTAGTAAATTCATTGCTACAAGCAAATTCACTGTCGGGGTCTCTACTGCCGACGTCTCTACCGCTGACTGGCATCCCCAAGGGGAACCCACGCCCTTCCTCTGGCCCGGCAACACCCCCGGCACAGTGACTGGTAACATACAAACCCATGTGACAGCAGAAAGCATCCTGGCAGATGTACCTTCCCTGAACACTGACCCACCCCCCAAGATGACAAGAACACCTTAGAGGAAGGGAAAATCAGGAAGAAATATGCTTGTTTAACCTCTGATAGGCATACACGGGAAATGCCTGGAGATTTTAGGCAATGACTCAGAAGAACTCGTTCCACACCCTGCCTGGGCAGACCACAGAACCCAGTAAAGAACAGCCACACCGGGGGTAGGGGTGTTGCTGCCCCTGCTCTCATTTCACCATGCCTGTTTCTCCACAGCGGTGCCGGTCTCACTGTGCTGTGACTGTGCTTCTGCCTGCCCCCTCGAACGCAAGCACACGAGCTCTTACTGCGCACCAAGCGCGCTGCTACGCAAGGTGGAATAAAGGACTGTGATGAATTCTGGTAGCTTTCAGCTTGGGCTCTGCTAGAAACTAGCTGTGTGGCCTTCTACTCCTGTATGTAAAATCTTAGGAGTTGGACTAACCTCTAAAATCTCTGCCAACAAGAAGTTTATAATCTGATGGAAAGTCTCGCAGCCATGAGGTCTCCTACCCTAAAGTTCCATGTTTTTAGTCCATTTCAGGAGCACCGCTTTGCCTTGATTTAAAAGCCTTGGTGGTAACATTTCCATTTTATATATTTTCACAAGTTT
This sequence comes from Anoura caudifer, assembly GCA_004027475.1. Taxonomy (NCBI): domain Eukaryota; kingdom Metazoa; phylum Chordata; class Mammalia; order Chiroptera; family Phyllostomidae; genus Anoura; species Anoura caudifer. Next base: position 16,059 of record PVKU01012341.1, on the reverse strand, counting down.
TATCTTACTAATCCCCATAAAAAACATTTTGAGGTAGTGCTGGAATCATCTCTACTTCATAATTGGGGAAACGGGTTGAGCCGTCAAGCAACCCCTCTTTTACCTGTCACTAACTCACTGTGACCTTGGGACAGTTCCAATTTCCTGGGGCCGTGGCTTTTTCATCTATAAAATAAGGGGTTTGGCTACAATGAGGTCCAAGGTCCCTGCCATTGTCATTCTATGAGTCTAAAAACAAGAAAAAAGATTCCACGCATAAAAGAAGATAATTTTACTCCTGCGGTCTTGATAAGCGGGTCAGCAGGAATATCCTTCTAAAGGAAGACGCCTCACAGGCAGACAGCACCCCCTGGGAAAGGGAACAGCTGGCCCACAATGGGCTGCGTGGGATAGGCAGTCCCTAAAAATTCAAAGGAGACAAGTCCAAGTAATTATAATGTTCTAAATCCGAGAGAGCAAGGCATTCTAGGACAGAAAACACCACAATAAAAAGAGAGGCCTCAAGGACAGATCTAGGAAAAATCCAGTGAAGATGACCCTCTGGTCATGGAGACTATGGACGGCAAAGAAATGGTAACACGGTTAAAAATGCACTGTGATGTCCCAGTGTCTGTGAAGACAGGAAATGGGTCTGGGGTATAAACTGGAGGGCATTAACTTGAAAACTACTTGCCAGATAATTTTACTATATAGCACCTGAGGATTACAGCACACTCAGAACAGAAGCACAGAGCTGAATTAGGATTTGCACAAGGGCTTAACTTATCTCTGTGAGCTTGGGTAAGGAACTTCCCATCCCAGGGCTTCTGTCTCCTCATTTCTCAAGAATGAAGGGGTTGGACTCAAAGTTGCTTCCCACTGACTCTGACCTACTTTGATCTTCTTAAAGATCACATTATCGCAGGGCCTCAAAATCTTCCCTCACCTTTACCTTCTTTCTTTCACCTTCCAAATCATTTATTACCCTACCCATCCTTGCCTCTAATAATGCCCTAAATAGTCTCCCCCGACCTCGCACTTTCTCTCCCAGTGACTGGTGCAGAAGACACTCAGATTAATTCTCTGAAAATGTTTTATACCAAATCTCTCCCCTATTCAAAACCCTAAACTGCTACAAAGTCAAGTTGGAGCCTTGCTCCCATGCGATGGTCATACTTGGTGAATATATCTCCCAAGAGGACTCAACGTGGACACTCCTCTGGATGGTTCTGTGGCAGGGGGAGTGGTTTAAGGATCTGCAGCACCATCAGCCCAGCGCCCCCCCACCCCCCAACTGGTCTGGGTGACCACAGGCAAATGCCTTCACCTTGGGGCCTACATTAAATGGCCACAGGCAGGCCTGCTGTTGTATGGTTGGTTTTTTTTTTTTTTTTAATCTTTCTGCTGTCATTACTTTTTATATCAATATGTCCGTACTTTAATCTACTGCCCAATTTTATACTCAGTAGTCTTGCCTAAAGACAGATCATCTGTTCTACAGAATAAAGTCCCACTGACTTTAATGCCCGGTTTTTATGAAAAATATCTGTTACTCAGAGAACACTTTTTAACAAATCATTTCTAGATGTATCGTTTCAGCTCCAGATGGCTGGGCTTACTGAAGGTCTGGCTTCCATCCAGACCTCAGATAGAAGAACCATAAATCCTTCATGGCCTGCCAATATCTGTACTTGATATGCTCCAAACCCCTGCCCAGAATAATGCAGAAAAGTATGCAGACAATGTTTATAAACTTCTGAACCAAATCTTAAAGGAAGTAAGGAAGAGGCAAGCAAGAAGAAAAGACATGAGCCTGAGAAGCATACAGACAATGTGAACTTGATCTGCTGACTTTTCTCAGGTCCAGTTCAGTTCTCACTTAGATATTCCCACTCAGTGCAGAAAACACCCATTTTATGCCAACTGCATTCATTCCCAAGAGGCCTTTAAATTGGAGTTTAGTTACAATAAATTCCAATGGTTTTAGTTATAATAGAGAACTTTAAAGTTTAGTAGTTATGACTGTATCCCAGAAAATGAAGTTACATTAAGACAATAATAAGAAAAGCAGTTTTCTTTAACCTCTGTTTTCTTCCTTTCTGGTTGTATTTACTGTGAATAAATTATATTCTTAGGGCGTAAGACACCTTGCAGTTTGGCAGGGCTTAAAAACTTCTGGCCTCGCTCCTCTGTGCATGTGCAGACCATTCTAAAGGTCTGCTGCTCCCATTACTGTCCCTGAAAGCAGTGCTTAGCACCAACACACAGTCCTACGATCCCTGAACTCCTTTATGCCATTCAGTCGTCTCATGCAACCCTGGGAGTGAGTTCTTACCCATCTTCGAAGAAGCAAGACAGGGAGAGGCCAGACCCACGTGGAAACGTCAGTGAGCTGATCTTAGGATCTTTTTCCCTAATAGGCTGGCAGACTTAAAGTCCCTATCGTTTTCAGTGTGCTTCACGGTTCTTCTTTCATTTCACAGCCACCCGCCTCTGATTAAAGCTGGTACTTCTCAGGTCACCACCTACCTTGTTATGCACATGACAATGGCCACGATGATGGCGATCTGCACAGCTCCAATAATGGCTGCGATGAGAACGTGAGTGAGCTTTTGCCTGCTTGGCACTACGTAGAGAATGCTAAAGTCTGTCTTTTCACAGTGCTGTCCAGTGTAGCCAGATTCACATCTGAAAAGGGGGGAGAGAGAATTCCTATGAGAATCACAAATTGCCACAGTTACAGGTTTCAAAATTAAAACAGTCAAAAAATGACAAATTTCAACAGGAATAGAAAATCGGGCACCTTCCCACCATCTGAAAAAAATTGCCATTTGTGGATTTCCTTACACTTTCTTTGCTATGTCTATTTTACATGGTGGTTTTTTCCTATCACCACATCACATTAATTTTGAAAGTTGCTAAGTAGTCTTTGTTACCTTCATTTAAAAATATACATAATATTTCATTCAGTGATGATAATATAGGTAACTTATCAATTCCTTGTTCTAAGACATATCAGTTATTTTCCATTTTTCACAATTAAAAATTAGGTGTGGTGATAATCTTGGTGAATTAGTATTTTTCTATATTAGTGTTATTCCTTAGGCTAGATACTTAAAATGGGACTGGTGAGTAAACAGGTGTGAATATTTACAGTGCTTTAAACACAGCACCAAATTACAGTCATAATACTTTTCAGTGTACAGAATCCAATCATTTAAGATGCAGGCAAGAGATGAAAATAAGTGGTAATGACAGAAAAGAAGACAAGTAGTCAAGCAGGTGCTAATCTTGGAAATTACTTAATTTCAATTAAAAGTAAATATAAAGGCAACAACGTCACAATGATAATAATATGACAGGGGTAAACATTCAACATGTTTAACAGAAAATTCACAATTTTATCTGACAGAAGTAAAATGTATGAATTAGGTAATCTTCCATTGGAACTGATTAACAAAACATCTGAAAAGGAGCATTATTTATTAATGTCCCATACTTTGTTACCAAAAAAAAAAAAAAAAACCTTTTAAAATAGAGCATATATAACAACAAAAAGAAACCTGGGGGCAGGGATGAAACAGGGGAAGCCAGGGGTGATGTGAGTCCACAAACCCTGTCCCTGAGGTTCCTAGACACCTGCCAGAGGTTGCATGCTGGGCCCGAAGCTTCCTAGCAGATGAAAGAAGCAGTGAGGTACATAAACAGACCATGGAATGGAAGTGAGAGTCCAGAAATATACCCAAACATCTATGGTCAGCAGGTTTTGACAATGGTGCTAAGACTACTCAATGGGGAAAGAATAGTCTCTCTGACAAACGATGCTGACACAACTGGATAGCCACGTGCAAACAACTGAAGTTGAACCCCTTCTTCACAACATACAGAAAAATTAACTCAAAATGGATCACAGATCGAAATCTAAGAGCTAAAGCTATAAGGCTCTTAGGGAAAGAAAGGAAGTAAATCTTTATACCTTTATATTAGGCAATGATTTCTTAGATGTGACAACAAAAGCACAAATATCAACAGCAACAAAAAAGTTAGATTGGATTAAATGAAAATTAAAATCTTTTCTGGATATAAGGACACTACTGAGAAAGTAAAAAGATATCCAGCAGAATGGGAGAAAATTTTTGCAAATTACTTATCTGATAAGAGACTTACATCTAGAATATATTTTTAAAACTTTAACAATTCATTAATAAAAAGACAAAAAATTACAAAATGGGCCAAAGATCTGAATACACATTTCTCCAAGTAAGATATACAAATGGGAAATAAACACATTAGTCTTCAAAGAAATGCATCTCAAAACCACAAAAAGATACCACTTCATACCCATTAGAATGGCCAGAATCAAAAACTCAGATAATAACAAAGTTGGCAAGGATACTGTAGAAAATGTAAAATGTTACAGCTGCTTTTGAAAACTTGACAATTTCCTCAAAAAGTTATGTGCAGAGTTAGCATTTGGCTCAGCAATACCACTCCTAGGCGTTTACCTAAGTGAAACTGAAACATACGCCCTGTCAAAACCTGCAAATAATTATTCAGGGCAGCATTATTCATAAGCAGCCAAAAAGTGGAAACAATCCAAATACTCATCAACTGGTACGTGGATTAAAAAATGTGCTATTATCCATTCAATGGAACTCATTCAGCCATAAAAAGGAGCAAAGTAGTAATCCATGTTACAACATGGATAAACCTTGAAAATATTATGCTAACTGAAAGAAGCCAGACACAGCAGACTACATATTATGAGTCCCCTTAAATGAAAAATCCAGAACAGGTAAATCCAGAGAGACAAAGGAGATAAGTGGTTGTCTAAGGCTAAAGAGAATGAGGAGATTTGGAGGTAATAGCTAACGGGTATGGAGTTTCTTCTTGGGGTGACAAAATGTTCTAAAATTGATGGTGCTGATTGCCACACTATACAAATACACTAAAATCAACGGACTGCTTTTAAAAAATGAGACAAAAGAAAGCAGTAAGATCGCTGACATAAAATACAACCTGCACAAAATCAAATCAAAGCAGTTGTTCGAAAGAACCACAGTTGCTGTTGTTATTAAATTCAAGGGAACGTGATCTCATTGGTCCTTGTCAAGGGGGCACCTTCGATGCGAAGGACATCATCTTCCACATGCAGCTGCAATGAATTCAGCAATATAACACAGTCCCACAGGAGTTTTTAAATAATGTCTTTCACGGTAAGCTAATGGCCAAAAGTCAAAGCTCAGTAAAATAAAAACGATTCCATAGGGAGCTATATCAATGCGGCTCTCTGACAGTTAAGCTTATGCCAAAGATTAAAATCAGAATATCAAAACCAATGTATAGGCCATATATCGTTCAGCCAATCCTCCCTGGGCATTACCCTATTTTCTGCAACTGACTTGGAGCTCTACTCTCTGATATCTCAAGTATCAACTTCTAGGTTATTACTTCTTCATCAGTTATTTATTAAAGGCAGAGCCAGGCATTGGTACCCTCCCCTCTACTCCTTCGTCCCACACACCCTCCACAGTAATCTCATTCACTCCCTTGGCCTCAAGTGATGAGTCATCCAATTAACATGTTTATTAAGCGCCTGACATGTGGCAGGTACTGTAGTGGGCATTTGGGACACATCAATGAGCAAAAGAAATAAAGATCCCTGGCCTGTTTACCCCCTAGCTGGCGGAAGGAGGGGCAATAAACATGTTAAGTAAATTAAGTGGTTATTTTAGAAGGTGAGATGTATTAGAGAGAAGAGTGAGTTGAGGGAAATTACGAGTGCCAGGTATGAGACAGGAAGGGACGATGGCAATTTTAAATAAGGCAGGCAAGGTAGGCTTCATTAAGAAGATGACATGTAAGACATGAAGGAGTCTGTCATGTGGTCAAGTGGAAAGAGAGCATGCCAAGCAAAGAAAGAGCCGGTGCAAAGGCCCTCAGGCAGGAGTATGGGTGCATGTCATGTCCCAGGAACAGCAAGTCTGTCTGGAGCGAGGTGGGCAGTGAAGAGGGAGGCTGGGGACCAAGACAGAGTGAAGGGCACGGACTGTGCAGGGCTTCTGCGCTCAGCGAGATGGAGGAGCCACAGAAAGGGTTTTAACAGAGCAATGGCATGAATTGATTTTCACTTTTAAATTCTCACTCTAGCTGCTGTAGGATACAATGCGGGGGAGTCTACTGCAATGATGACAGAGAGAAAAAAATGCCAGCCTGGCCTCTAGGAACAGCAGGGGCAACGGCGAGAAGTAATCAAATTCTGGATATATTCTGAAAGAGAGCTAACAGGACTTCCCAGCTAAGGGGTATGGAGTATGAGAGAGAGAGAGAGATCGATCAAAGACGTACTAACGGTGTTTTGTCTGAGTAAACTCAGATGGAGTTTGGAGTTGGCATGAGCTGAGAGGAAGAAGGCTACAGATCGCGCAGGATTAGGGGAGGGAAGGAAGATCAGAAGCAGAAGATTGGCTTAGGTCCTGCTAAGCTTGAGGTGTCACACATCCAGGTGAAAATGTCAAGGAGGGAGAGGGATCCATGAGTCTCGCATTAATGCCTACAACTCATGTAAATTAGGAGTCATCCACATTTCTCATGTGACCCCCTTGGCCTGAAGGAATCATGGAGGAAGAGGACTAGGACTGCAGCCTGGTGCACACCAACCCTAAATGCTCAAGAAGCAAAAGAGGAACCAGCCAAGAAGACCAAAAGGAATGGCCAATGAGGTCGAAGAAAACCAAGACAGAATACAACCCAGAAGCCCAGTGAAGAATGTGTATCACACAGGAGGGATCAATCGTGTCAAATGCAATTTGAGGCTAAGATCTGACCACTGAATTTAGCAACAAGAACAGTCTCAGTGAAGTGCTGGTGGCAGAAGCTTATTAGGTGGCTTCAAGAGAGACGGGAAGTGAGGAACTGGAGACGGAGTCACTAAGTCTTTCAAGTTCTTCTACCGAGGAAAGAAATGGGATAGTAGCTGGTGGAATTGAAAATGAGGGTTTTTTAACCAAGATGGAATGAATATATATACATACATTATATATATAATGTATATATATAATGTATGTATACATTATATACAATGAATGTATATATATTTATACAAGAATGTATGATATGGGGAAAGAGGGAGAGAACTGATGATAGGTAATAGTGAAAAGTGTGTGGAATTTCTCTTCATGTTGCCTCAGGTTTCTCGGTGAACTTGGAAACAAGGTCATCAGCCAAGCGTGAGGATGGGAGAGGAGATACCGACAGTCTGAAGAGAGGGGCGATGGCATAAAGCAGACATCTGGCCGAAGAGGAGAACGGATGAACACAGTTACAGAGTGACTGCCTGGCAGCGTGTAGGGCTCACTTTGAGTACGTGACAAGGCAAACTGACGGTGCACTTCTAAAACAACAGCCACGTCCAGCTGTGTGGATAGAGGTGCACGGTACAGGTGGGAGGGTGAATGGACCAGGATTACAGTTTCGTCAAGTGAGTATGATGAAGCAAGGTAGGGACTACAATGACCGACCATAGAATGTGAGCTGAGTACGGAGGGGATGAGGACAGCAGAGGGTGAGGACCCTGAACGGAGTAGGGTCAATAAGCCGGAGGTCTAGTGGGATGGAAGCACTGCTGGGTAGGAGCCAAAAAGGATGCACTACAGATGGAACGATTCCTGAATGTCTGTCTTCCAACCACCTCTGTCTCGCGAGTTCTGAAAGCAGCATCTAACTAGCCAGCCATGAGAGCACCTGGGACCAAGCATATTAAACTGAATGCACCATTTCCCCTTCAAGCCTCTTCCCATTGTATTTCCCCACTGAATTTTGCCTTAGTCCAGGAAACTCTCTTGAATTGTCCTCCCCACTACTCCCCACCAACCCCCACACCCCCATCCTCATATCTGACTGGTCACCAAAAAGTATGGATTCAACCACCTTATTGTCTCTCAGTCATTCATCCACTCATCTCAGGCCCAGATTCCTTTAATGAGTTCAGGCTCCCACTACCTGCTAATACAGTCTCCTAACTTTCATTCTTCTAGTCCATTTCTAATTAGACTGGATCACATCTTTCTTAAATCCTTAAATGGCTTCTCGCTGCCTTAAAATACAGGGCAGGCTCCTGAGATGGCACAAATGTTCCTGTAAAACTCGGCCCTCCTCCCACATGCCCTCCAACCCCCTCAGGTGTACCTACGTATGATAGCATTTTTCATATGATATTTTAATTGCTTACTATTTGTCAGTCTCACCCACCAAGTTGTATGTGCTTTGGAAGGTAAGACCCTGGATCCCTGTCACTGTTGAATTTGAAACCCCAGTGCTGGGGAGAATTGGGGACAAAACAAGCACTGCTCAAACTGACAAACAGTGGTGGGACAGGACCACAGGTCTCAATGTGATAAAGGGACTGCGGCCACGACTGCTCGTCCCCACTTGTCTACTGCTGCCAAACACACCCACCCACCAGCCACATGCATGTGACATTGAGGCCAGGTTCTTGTAGACACTGTAAATACTTCAACAAAAGCAAAAGGTCAGCCGCTTCCAAGTGTGCACGAAGAGGTTCTTTAGCATCTGAGAAACACCTCTGGTCAGGAGAAAAGGGAAAAGTTGATCACCATCGCATGTCATTCAAAATTATTACTGAGAAGCTGCTGGGGTAGGTTCCATGCGAGGCACTGGGAAGACAGTAGTTAGAAAAACACAGCCCCTAACCTGAAGGCATTTACAGTCTAATAACATCAATCATTGTTTATTAAATATACACTGTGTACCAAGTGTTATGCTAACCACTTGACATTTAATTTTAACAATGCTAAGAGATAGGTACTATTTTAAAATGTTATTATTACAATTTTAGAAATGAGAAAAACAAGGCTTAGAAATTTTAAGTAACTTCCAAAGGGCATAGCCAATAACTGGCCAATCTGGTGTGTCTGACTCCAAAACTTTTAGCCACTATACACTCAATCTTCTTACCGTCAGCTACTAAAACCCTATGATGCGAGCTGGTCTTACTTCATCATCAAGGACATTATCTGCTCTCATCCCTCACTTAGGTATCTCCGAAGACACCCCATCCCAAGAGGACAACACGATCTGAACTTCTATCCAAGTACATACGCCTCCGTGAGACAAATGAGGAGCCCACTGTGTGACTGTAAAACTGGCTTAAGTATAACGTTATGCATCAGTTACATCTCAATGTTTTAAATTAATTAACTACTTAAAAACTAGCCTGTTCTCTTCTGCACAACTGTATCATTTAAATGTTCAGGGAAAAGGAGGTTAGGGGAACTAATTCCTTCACAGACAAGAACTTTAAATCAGAAAAAAGCCAAAAGCTTAAGAACAAAAATTATTTTACCATTAACAGTTTACAGATTTTGTTGTTGATGTAGTTGTTTCTAAAGCAGGAGGAGAGGAGGAAAATGAAAGTCGGGAGAAGAGAGGTAGGGGAGTGGAGAAACTAAGAGACCCAATTGCAAATGGCCTCTTTTACTTCTCAGAGAGAAAGCTTCACTGGCTTGCAGGTTGACAGAACAAAAGAAAGCATATCGTTTCTCCATGTTTTGATGTTGTAACAAAGAAAGGAAAAAAAGATTCTGGCCAAACTTCCGGAAGCAGGAGTGAGCAGAATAATAGCATCTCCCCTTGTCATGGAAACAGCACCTGGCTAATCAGACCAACCTGAGGGACCGGGTGGCCCCCAGCAGCGGCAGCGGCAAGAAGCGCTGCTGGCGGACAGACACGGGACAGCAAAAAGCACCAACCCAGGCTGAGTATCAGGGAATCGGAGCTCAGACTTTGGCCCAACTCTATTTCTCACTTGCTGCTGGCCTTGAACAAGACGCATAACCTCTCTGAAATCAGACAGGTTTACACCCTTTCCTTTTCGATCTCTCACATCACACCTGCTTCTACATCCTCATCCCCTTATTTTTAGAAATCTATTTTGGCACACTCTGGGCTACATGTTCTCTGTTTTTAACACATTCTTTAGTTCCTCAACCACCTTCTGACAGACTGCCTGAAAAAACCAAAGTAGGGTTGAAATATGACATATTTATTTTTATATTAAAATATACTGTATATTTAAAATGGCAAATCTCAAAACCCTAACATAACATTGTTGGTGCATATTATCTGCCAATTTTTCTGAAACTATGTGAATTTTTTTATATCTCTACTGAAAATAAACAGCACTTTTTGGTACTAGTTCATCCACATCTCATGCTTCCTGTAGAGCAGCAACCACTGATGGAAAAATTTCTCATCTCTGACCTGGAGTACCAACTTACCTACAAGAAGCCTTCTGAGTAGCATAGATGAATTCACACTTTCCATGGATGCAGTAACCATTGAGGTTTTCAGGGCAAGGCATGTGGTTTCCAATATAAACATCTTCTCTTTGATCACTAGCATCTTAAAGGAACATAAACCAGGTCAATAAATAATGAAAAGCAAATTGAGAAATATGGACTTTTCAAAGGTTCCGGGACAACAAATAAATTCACCCCTTGCTGGGTAATTGGGAAAGGAAATTTATCAAATAGGTGGCTAGATAAGAATCAAGGTCCCATAATGCCACAAACACAGCAGGTAGACTTTTATAGACTCTGGAAGCATTTGAAAATGTTTGCAAGGATGTGACTATGAGCTACTGTTATTTAAAAACAGTCTGCCAAAAATATACCCTAAGCATCTTTGTTAAAGGAACAAATACAACTTCTGCAAGAAAGGTCACCTCCATGACAGAGAGATGCTGTACACAGCACTGGCTTCTGGAGATCCAGCTTATTCTGACCATTTACCTGGGGGCTATGCAATTGAGCCCAAAGAACAATGGAAAATCAGAGAGTAAGTTCCGAGATTCTGAAATTTTAGGGTGAAAGGTTTATTATTAGAACGAACACTAACAAGCATATTGACTCTTTTTCCAAATGAAAATAGTTGTGCTATTTTTATATTACTTTTTTAGTGTATGTTAACATAAAAAAATTAAAATACTATAGAGAACAAAAATTATTTAATCACCGGAGATCCCTCTAACCAAAGAAAACCATTGTAAGCACGCGGAGGAATATCTGTTCAGACTTAGGTGTGTTGATTTGAACTGAAATGAGTTGACACGAAGAAAATGGAAGTGTGGCAAGTAATTCCACTGTCCGAAATGGAAAGTGTCCGGAAGGAAAAACAGAAAGAGGCCGGACAGACGAAGACATAGGGACCCAGCCTTCGAAACCAATCATATCCATTCATTCCCGCTCTCTCTGTCCCCATCCGTGTCTGTCAGCTCTCTCTCGGACTTACATACGAACACTCATTCGCAGAGCCACACATTTTGGGAGGGATTTTTTGTCCTTTTTTTCCTGGCATCTACACAAATGCATTAATCCTCAACTCTAGGGACCCAGAGTGCCCCAGCGTGTACGGGCCTGTCAGTTTCCCGGGTTTCCTGCCGTTTCCGCTGACAGCTCCAGCTTACACACTCGGCGTGTTATTAGCTGTGCGACCTTGAGCAGACCGCTCTCTCTCAGCCTGACGTTTCAGAACTCGGAAATCAAGATCATAGCAGGACCGACACACCGTGGGGCTTCGAGAGGACCACGTGAGATAATTAACGCACGTGAGACACTAAATCAACCAGCCAGCACCTTGTGTAACAGCAAAGGCTTCTTCTCCAAAAACAAATGAAGGTGCTAGTGAAATTTAAAGAATGTTCGTGGAAACCAAAAAAAGGAATAAAATAGGAGGCTGTATGCATATAGATAGACATAGGTATGAGCATGAGAAGGGGAAGAGCAAGGGCGACGTGGGAATAGAGGTGCCAACTGCAGGAAAAAACTGACAACTAAAACTGCAGATTTTTCTGGAGATCAAAATTTACACATAAGAAGAAAAAAATGTAACGATTATTAAGCTCCATGATAGGATAACTAAAGCAGTGAGGTTATATCATCTCCAACAAGACCAAATTGGTGCCTTTTAACCTCAAAATCTATGTATTTATATTGTACTAAATTATGCCTAGAAAACGAACTACATGCACTAGAATTCACATACAACCAGTAAACTCATGCTATTTTGCAACCTTGGTCAAGCCCTTCTAACGGAGTGAAATGACACCAGCATTGTCCAACATGAGTGGAATACGAGACATACGTAAATTCCATTTTCTAGTTGCCATATTTTAAAAGGTCAAAATAGGTAAGTTAATTTTAATCATACTTTATTTAACCCAATATATCAAATAAATATCATTTCAACATACAGTCCATATTTATTTCAAACGGTGGTATTTTTCCACTCTTTTTGACTTAAACTAGTCTTCAAAATCTGATAAGCACTTTGTACTCATGCCACATCTCAATTCCAACCACCACATTCCAAGTTTGACTGCAGCCACATGTGGCCAGCAGCTGCAACGCTGGACGGCAGAGAACACATGACTTATTCATCTGCCATTTTCTGATCACATTCCATACGTCAGGCACTCTTCTAGGTGCTGGGGATAGAAAAATAAGACATATCCTGCCCTCAAAGGGCTTACGAGGTCTCCGCTAGCTCCTAAACTCTGCCTCTGCTGTGATGAATGAACTCACGCCCTCCCTCGGGCTGCTGAAACCCTAAGCGCCCACTCATCTACTACAACGCTCGTGATACTGTCGTATAACTATTTGGGGTTTTTTTAAGATTTTTTTTTGTTTCCAGACAGAGGAGAAGGGAAGGAGAGAGGGAGGGAAACATCAGTGTGTGGTTGCCTCTCATGCACCCCCTACTGGGAACCTGGCCTGCAACCCAGGCATGTGTCCTGACTGGGAACTGAACCAGTAACCATTTGGTTTGCAGGCCTGCACTCGATCCACTGAGCCACACCAGCCAGGGCACTATTTGGGGTTTTAAATCAGTCTCTACTGTGAGGCTGTAAAAATCTTTGAAAATCTACACATTTGTGTTATTCTGTATAACTACCCACCCTTGGAACGTAGTACTTTTCTTGCTCTAGTTTAAAACTGAGAGTGCCATTCTACATTGGAAATCAACCCACAGGCGACCTAAGGGAGAAAGCACTGTCTCCCATGGCACTCATCACCCCACAGTTCCTCAGGACATGGTACGTCCATGGTGTGACACATGATGAAGCATATAATCCTGGGACTATAGAGGCTGGGGTTATATACCAACTGATAATAATAAAGCCCTATACAGTGTATGACAATAGGACCATGTAGGTCTGGAGAGGCTGTGATAATGTACTAATGTACTATAAAAAAGTCCCATCAACAGCCTAAAATTTCAAGAACAATGTGAGGCTGAAAGACATTATAATTCAGCTACATGACAGCAATGAGAAAAAGTTAACAAGTTTAAGAGCACAGTTTTGGGAAATTAATAGACAAAGTATGGTACCAACAGCATTTACTGGATGAATTAGTAAGAGAATGTGGCATTGCCCCAATCAGTGTGCCTTGGTCAGGAGTCATCCCACAAAGTGAAGGACAGCCGTGTCCATTCCCATTCCCAGTCAGGGCACATGCTGGGGTTGTGGGTTCGATGTTTCCCTCTCTCTCCCTTTCTCCCTCCCTTTCTGTCTCTAAAATTAAATGAATTTTAAAAAATGTGGCATCGTGTTCTAGACAAAGCAAAGCCAGATAAGACACAGACATGTCTACTAAGACTGAAGTCTGTGGCTGTCACGGAATCCAAATTCAGCATTGTGCTCAACACCAACACCAACACTATATAGTCCCTTGTACATATTCCCACACTATTCCTCTGCACGGCCATCCACTCAGCCAAGCTACAGAAGATATTTTTAAAAGCAGACATGGTGCCTGCCCTGAAAAAGCTTATAATCAATTTAGGGAATCAACATATACACACAGAACGCTGAACAATACAAGGGAAGGGGTCCCACATGGCAGTTTATAATTAAATGTCAAAAGATTTTACAATATATGGTGCTATGGAAATTCAAATTCAAAAGATAATTCGCTACAGGCGACATTACTCAGGAAAGAATTCACAGAGGCTAGGACGTAAGTTAGGTCCCAGAGCATAGACAGATTTACAGAGGAACAGTGGCACCCAAAGGGAAGGCGTCATGCACACAGCATTTGCAAGAACAAGTAGCAGATGAACCTAACAAGAGCTGTACAGACTGTGGAAGGGTATAAGTCAAAGTTGGAAAAATAAGGTGAAATCAGGATGAAACATGATTCGCCTTTAAAAAGGAATGAAATTCTGATATAAGTTACAACATGGGTGAGCCTTGAGGACATTGTGTTAACTGAAATAAGCCAGTCACAAAAGACAAACAAACATCGCATGATTTCACTTACGTGAAGTACGAAGAGGAGTAGAAATCAGAGAAACAAAAACCAGAATGATGGCTGCCAGGGCTGTGGGCTGGGGGGGGGGCTGGGGGGGAAGAGGGAGTGACTGTTTAATGGCCATCGTCCCTGTTTGCCCAGATGAAAAGAGTCCCAGAGATGGACGGTGGTGACGGCTGTACAACATATAAACGTACTCAATACCACTCGGCTGTACACTTAAAAAGGGGGAACGTGGTAAATTTTGTTATGTATATTTCACCACAGTTTTAAAAACTGGGGAAAAAAAACCCTCAAAATGTGAGCCTAATGACAGGAGGTTAGGTAGAGAGAATGTGGCCAAATTCAAATTTAGACCTCCAGTCATCCCAGAAGTATTTATTAAACACCTATCATGTTCTAGGCACTACGGTAGTTCCTGGAGTTTCAGGCAATATCAACACAAACAAAATGTATGTACAAAGACCCCCTAGGCAACTGAATATAAGAAACTAGTGCTTAAAGAAAGGTCAATGTTGGAGAACAAATTTTGCCAACGTGACAGCTGGGAGAAGATTAACTATTCAGAAGGAAAGTAAGAAAGAAAGCAAGGGGAGCAGGACAGAATTCTGGAACAGCTGTGATACAAGAGAAAGAGCATCAGCATTTAGGCTCAGAAAGGCCTTTCTCTGCCATTCCACGTGAGCCACAGGATCTCACTTTCAGCTTTTCCACCTGCAGAATGAGGACAAACATGGCTGTGGTGAGGATTAAATAATAATACAAATATGTGAAAGCACCTGGCACACAGTAGGGCATTCAACTTATAATTCTTGAACGGGTGACTACCCTACTGATGTTTCTCTTGAATTATATTAAATAAATATGCTATAGAGAGGAAGACCTCTGAGCACAGCCAGGCTACCAACAAGGAAACTAGAAAATAAAAGAATTAACCATCATCATAACAACATCAATAAGCAACTCAGTGATATAGCACTTAAGATTCAGAGAAATCCTAGGCAGTAGATATTACTGCCCCACTTTATAGATGTGATGATTGAAACTCCTGATTAGGCCACATGGCCTTCAAGCGTGGAACAAGTCTGACTCCTGAGCACAAGCTCTTAACCATCACTATTATTTCACCAGGTTACCCTGGGAGGTGTGTAGGAAATGGACAAAAGCACAATGTCCAAGCACCTGCTCTGTATGCCAAGTAAATTAGCAACTTCAAAAAGGAAAGATAAAAAGGCTTGAAAGATGTCACAAAGCAGGGGCAGAGGCAGTCTCTCACAGCAAGAAATGGGCAGAGAATGGTCCTGGCTGAACAATGCCCTCAGGCAACTGGTGACAGGCGGGCTCCAGGAATAACAGCTGCAACTGCTGGTCTCTGAACAGTGTTTTGTGTGTCTGCAACACACAAAGTGTGCTTGGTCCCTCAGCAGCTCCTTCCGCCCAGAAACAAATCCACCACTAGCAGCAGCGTTTTCAAAAACAAAGGTGATTTTAATTTGCATCTCTCTGATAGCTAGCAATATGGATCATCTTTTCATGTGTTTCTGGATCGTACATTTACACAATGGAATTCTACGCAGCAGAAAGAAAGAAGGAGCTCCTACCCTTCGCGACAGCATGGATGGAACTGGAGAGCATTATGCTAAGCGAAATAAGCCAGGAGGTGAGAGACAAATACCATATGATCTCACCTTTAACAGGAACCTAATCAAAAAAACAAACAAACAAGCATAATATAACCAAAGACACT